>JADRCO010003353.1:0-10322 GCA_021464525.1 Rhizophagus sp. LPA8_4_AMF
AAATTTTCTTCTTTAAAAAAAAAAAAAAAAAAAAATTATTTTTATATTCGATTCAAACTTTTTTGTGCCTTGATGTTTTGAACATGTCAGTTAAATTTCAAACACTTTACAGTTACGTCTGAAATTACGGAATAAATTTTAAAACTAAAAAATTAAAATACTCTTCAATAAAATAAATCAATCACTTAACACCACCCAAGAAAAATTTTATATATAAAAAAAACCAAAAATTTTTCTGCTAAATTTTTAATGATATATATAACCAAGTATACAAATATAATATATATATATATAAAAGAAATAAAATAATTTTTTTTTTTTTTTTTTTAAAAAAAAAAAAATAAATAAAAAAAAAAATATATATAAAAAATTTTCAAAATATAAAAGTCAATAAAATTTTTTTAGATATAAAAAAATAAAAATAGAAATAAAAAATAAAAAGATATACAGAGAAAAAAAAAAGAATATGTATATATGTTATGTATATGTATATATATATATATATATAAGAATTCAGTAATATAATATATCCCAAATATAATAATATAATAAAATATGTGATGGTTTATATATAAAAACAAATATGTAATATAAAAATAAACTACAAAAAAAAAGAAGAAAATATATATATATATTTCAAACCCAATGCAATATAATAATAATAAAATAATGAAATTAAAATGTCAAGTGATCAAAAAAATTAAAAAAAAACCCACCCACAGCACAAATTTGTGCAAATCCAATAAAATATCCATTTCTTAAATTTAAAATAATCGAATTATCTTCATTTTAATGAATTCTTGTCACCTAATCAAACAAATTGTGGAAAATATTAATTACATCTCTATTTATCATTACAATTGATATTATCCTCAAAAAACCCAAAATAATATTCCATGGTTCTTCTATCTAATTTTCACGTGACTTATTCGATCTATTGATATTGGAATTTTCGTCTCCATTGGTTGTCATACGAGAGACAGAAATCGACGTTGACAAACCAGAATCTGAAGCCGTACTACCCGAATTTGTACCTGTAGTCGAAGAAGAATGGCAAGAATCAGATGATGAAGATCTAGATGCATTGCCGTGTCCGTGATTTAGCAAGTGGTGATTATGTTGTTGGTGATTATTTTGACTATTATGATGCTGTCCATGATTATAAAGTCCATGATTTGAAAGATTATTGTTAACCACCACCCAACTACTTCTTTTAGAAAGTTCAGTAGTCGGTGTACCATGAGGAGTTGTTGATACACCATTTGTGTGAATATGATTATGTCCATGTCCATTCACAATAGTATTTTGTTTTCCTGACAATGATGATGACGATATTGGTACTGAAGAAATTGATAATGATGATCCATTACCCATTGCCAAATTAGAACTCGAATTCCTTGATTCAGGATTTAACCCACTAGCACCATTTGAACTTCCATTATTACCATTAGATATACTACTTCCACTCCAAGCAGGAACAGAACCACGTCGTACAAGACCAGGACTCAAATTATCAGGAGGAACTGTTGATACAGGAGAAGGTATGCTACTGCTAGTAAATCCGCTTAAATGACGGGGAAGTGGTAAAAGAGCAAGAGAAGCTCTACGAGCATATCCTCCTATGGCATTACTAATAGTAGCAGTATTAAAAGATAGCCCTGAAAGTGAAGGAGGCAATGTAGTCACAGGAGTTGTAGGTAATGACTGTGTTGATGGAGCTGGTGGATAAGCCGGATAATGATAAGAAGGTGGAGGATATTGAAAAGGATTTGAAGGAGAATCATGAGACATACGTCGCATAAGGTTTGTTATATTATGTGTAGGAGATGGAGTTGGTAAAGTAGTATTGTTAGACGAAGGCTGAGGACAATTTCTATTACCATTTATAGATTTTGAAGTTGGTATAGTTAATGTGGGAGTTGTTGGAGGAGCCGATGAATATGGAGGTGCAGCTGCTGTTCGATAAGCGAGATCTTCCGGGTTCATTGGTTTTGGTGATGAATGCCTTGGATGATGATATTGTTGTAAGTCATCTGACAAGTCACCACTTCTTGCACGACTAAGTAACGAACCGCTACTATTTGCACGTTTTATTGTGGAACCTAAACTCATTGACCTATGATGTTGTGATTGGTGGTGTGGATGATGTGGATATGGTTTATGCAAATGATGATAAACGGGATGATGGGCATTAAACACGCTACTTGAAGCGAAAGGAGCGTGCATGGGTGAATTATTAATAGAATTTCCATTTCCATTTGATGCTGAAACCATTGAAGGCGATGAACCAGGCAATGGAGGTGGTGGTGTCTTTGATAAATGTGTTGAATATTGTTGTGGAGATGATGTTAACGTTGATTGATATGATGAGGTAATGTTCAGTGACTTTGTCGAAGAAAAACTACTATCCCGACGATGCGATCGAATAACATGATGATTATTTTCTATTTGATCTTCTTCTTTCATTGCTTTCGATCCACCACCTTTACTCGTCGTATCATCAGTAGAAGGGAATTTACGTGACCTTTTGCTTAGACTCTTATCAAAGCTATGTCCTGAATCCCATCTGCTATGCCCATTAGGATATCGTATATTATCGTATATGCCCCCACCTTGTCTCATTTCTTCTTCCTTTACCCAATGTTTGAGTAATTGATCACCGTATTTCTGCAATTCTTCCACTGTAATTGCTAAACGGAAGTCGTTTAAAACAAGAAATTCTAACTCGAGTTGATTTAGCTCCGATACCGGTAGTCCTCCAACCTATTAATTTGGATGATATTGGGTAAAAAAAAAATACATATATGTAACAGACATCTCAAAAAGGAATTCAGAACAAACAAAAATTTTTATATATATTAATCCAATATTTCTCGAAATAATTTCAAATAATAATAATAATAAATAGAATGAACTAGAAACAATTAGTATTTTTTGAATTCACTTATTAAAAAAAAAAAAAAAAAAAAATTTCGTAAAGTAATAAATATTAATTGTTTCTTAAATTATATTCCAAACATATATATACATACATACATACATACACATATATATATTTTAAAAATCAATTAAATATTTAATTCTAATGAATTCCATATTAAAAAAAATTATTTTTAATTTCCCCAAATTTTAGGAATTAAAACTCCGAGGTTCAAAAAATTATTAATTGAATTTTTATCCAATTTTCAAAAAAAAAATTGAATTGAATTGATGGATAAATCTTTTTATATTTCATTTTTAGCTCACATCCTTGATTTATCCAACAATTCTATTTATAAAAAATTAATAAGGAAGAATTTCTTTTTCGCCCATATATTTCTTTGGCTACAAAAAAAAGAAATTCATGTTGCACTTATGGAACATAAAAAAAAAGTTCCGTAAAGAACCTGCTTACCATACCTTTGCGTATCTTGAATTCGTGAAAAATACGTCTGAAAAGAATTTGGAAGAGACCATGATACCAGCAATTATTAGACGATGAATATTAAAAGAATCGATAGAGAAAGGTTTTCCAGTTGTTGCTATGGCATTCTTTGACATACGATCAAAATAAACTAGTAATGATAAAAAACATTCATTTGTTGTTGGACAATATTTCAGTATCCTTGAAAGATAAGAATGAATATCTATTGAAGGAACTGAACGAGCATGAAAACGCGTGAAAGAAGGTGTGGAAGCTACTGAAACTGTTGAGGGTGATGTCTCCGTATGGTTTATATTGTGTGACTTTAATTGGTCATTAGCACTTGTAATCTTTTCTAGAAGCGAAGCTAACATCTTCAGAGTGTCCGTAACAGGGAAATTTGCTAAATCCAGCGTGTGCATCATGAATGCAAAGTTTTAATTTATTATTTTTCGTTTTTAAAAAAAAAAGTAAAAATTGTCTTTTGACAGGAATAAAAATAATATTAGCGTCAAAGAATAAATAAAAGAGATGTATAGTTTGTTTATGAAGTAAAAAAAAAAAAAAAAAAGAGTGGAAAAAAAATTGTATACCATATAGCCAGGTCTCAATCTCTTTTAGGTGAGAAAAGCTATATAACAGGTAAAAGTATTGTATTTGGAGTAACAAAGTGGTACAAGGAGGAAAACCACAGCCAACCAACATATACAATGACAGGCGTCATTCACTTTTTTACTGACATAGAACACTGACTTTATAAAAAGTAGTATTAAACAAGGTTTGGGTTTTTATTTATTCTATAAAATGTGAATCGAAAGGTCACACAAAAATCGTAATTAGTTTTGATATGTGATGCGGATATACGACAGATAGTGTAATTAATTCTGGCAGCACAAGATTATGACGAAAATCTTGGTAGAAGACTTGGAAGACTAAGACTAATTACTGATTAAATTAAGAAAGAAAATCACCTTTTTTATCTCTTTATTTATAAATTACCAAGTTTCTATGACTCGAATACTTTAATTTGGGTCCGGTTCGCATTTTTTATTTGAAACGTTCCGAATTGAACTTAAAATTTATCACGAGATTTCTCGCCATGACTTTTCAACTAAAAGTAGATTCGATTCGCGTTATCAATTATTACTTTGGTCAAAAAACATTCATTACTAATTATGCAATATTTTAGATCAACTAATAAATTATGGATCGAATCCATGTGATCTAAACATATGGGAATTCGTGTAACCAAAAACGTTTCAAATATATGCATATTTTAATTAATAAATGTTTCGAAAAATGCGATTACAAATATATTATATATATTATTTATTATTACTATTGAAATAAAAAGGATACTCCCGCAATTAAAAATTTTCTCTTCCCATTTTTTTTTTTTTAAAAAAAACCATATTCACATATTCAAAAATTAATATACCTTTCATTTATTTTTTTCTTTTATTTAGAAAAGAAACATGACTTTTAAGAAGAAAGTTGTTGAAGAAATTTTAGGGTATGAACACATTCACTCCGATATAGTGTTAATACCAGGATTTAGAGGGTCAAAATTAGTGGATGAAAAAAGCAAAAGGCCAGGATGGATATCATTACATACCCCATTTTTTCCTAATAGTAAAGAATCAATAGATTTACCATTACATATAACTAAACATGAACATGATAGATTAATCCCAAACGGAATTGTGAAAAAAGTTGCATGGTTTAAATTTTATGAAAGTTTAGTTAATCATCTGGATGATTTATCTAAATCTCGAGAAAGAAGTATAAAAAAAGAAGAAAAAAAATTAAAAAAAAAGGAAAGAGAAAATATTGAAGAATTGCCATCGTCATCTTCTAGTGCAACATCCGATAGTATGAGTGATGATACAAATATTAATATTAATCAACAATTTAAATTACATAAATTTTCATATGATTGGAGACGTACAAATGAAGCTTCAACTGAAGTTTTTATTGAATTTCTTCAAAATATTTACAATAATAATGGGAATAAAAAAATTTATATCATCGCACATTCAAATGGTGGATTAATAAGTCTTTCGGCATTACATCAAAGACCTCATTTAATAGGAGGTATCATATTTGCTGGTACACCATTTAATGGAGCTCCTGGAATCTTTGGTAATTTAAGACGTGGTATTTCATTATTATTTAATAAAAGATTACAAGATGATGCATCACATTTTGCTCTACGTACGGTATTCACATTAATGCCAACTAAATTAGATGCTTTCAAAAATCCAAATGATTTAAGTAAAAATGCCAATGTTGATTATTTTGATATTGAAGAATGGAAAAATAGTGACTGGTCACTCGTTATTAATGAAGATAATCCAAGATATGATGAATTAGGAAGTAAACAAGAACGTATTGATTATCTTCAAAGAACTTTAGAAGCCGCGAAAAGATTTCATAAAACTTTAGAAAAACCTTTTGAAGATTTTGAATATCCTCCATTATGTACCTTAGTTAGTAATAAACATATTACCAATGGTGGTTATGCAATGGGTAAATTTGATGGTAAACATAGTATCTTATTTGATAGAGTTAACTATACTAGCGGTGATAGTGCTGTTCCATTTGAAAGTACCAAATTACCTCAAGGAATACCTTTTGAAACCGTTTTTTCAGAATATTCTCATGGTTCTTTATTAGAAGATATAGAGGCTGTTGGAAAAGCATTAGAAATCATCTTTAAAAAGTGTTAAAACTTGATCGTCATATAAGGCAAAATTATTGTTCCCCTTATTAAGAGAGTTGTACTTCTTTAATTACAATAGATACAATTATACTAAATGCATATTTAAATATAGACTTGACAATAATTATAAACTTAACAAATAATACGAACAATGTCCCCCCTATTTTTGTAATCAATTTAAAGACTTTTTAAGTCAATCTGCTAATAAAAATCAATAAAATCAAAGATTAATCTTTCATAATAATTGCTTATGTAATAATGTCTTAAATAAATAAATTATAAACTCCTCATTCGTGTGGAATTGCTGAGTTTCTTATTATAGATTCTCGTGCAACATGTAATTAAAATGACTTCCATATTTGGATAAAAAAAGATTTTGTCGCATATTTGTTTGTTTATAAAACTAGAACATTTAGAAACAACTCCACAACTCCTGAAATTAGTTTATGTGACAAATTTGGTTATTTAATAATTTTATTGTTAGAACTCGTCGTTGTTTCATTAAATTAATTATACAAATTCAAAACAATATATTTTCCTTGTCACATTATTTTCCCACCTTTTTCGTGTAATATTCCGAACGACCGTGGTCAAACAAATGGTTTTCCCGTCTTGTTTCTTGTTTGTTTAAGGTCGCATACCACGTTTTATTGGCGAAAGTTTCAGTCCTAAATTTAACTTTTTTCTTATCACCTTTAATTACAAATTACTAAAATTAGTATTTACACAATGAATTGAAAACAACGAATTTCCTGGGTTTCACACGCACGGTCGATTAAAAACAGGGAACAAATAGAATACATACATAAATTTATGCAATGTAATAGATGAAAAGACCGTCTACATATTATTCTATTTGTGCACTTGATATTGTTTTCTTAGCTGAAATTGTCTTTGTAAAGATGTAATAAAGTAATGATCTACACAAAACCAAATTTTTTTTTGTGCGAATAACACACGATTTCTTGCAAACGCCCGGAAATGATGAAACTTGATGAAAAAACAAGGGGTGATGTATTAAGTGTTAATTCTTTATTGAAAAAATAACGTCTTATATTGTAAAACAAATCAAAAAAAAAAAAAAAAAAATTTTCTATAAATATAGCTTAATTTTATCGCAAGAAGTTTCTTCATCCAAAAATAATACATTTCATAAGTTCAATATCCCTCAGGAGGGCTCTATTGTTCTATATACAAAGTTTGAAAAAAAAATACACATACTATAATTATTCCTTCTAGCAGGCTAGAACTTCTTGTTTTTTAAATATAATATAACTTCGGATTTAGATATTCATTTTCGTTTTATTTATCTATCAGTCTTTTCTACCCTTTTTTTTTAATTTACTAAATCCTAATGAAGTTCTCTTCTGCTATCTTCACAATTGTCGCTACATTTATCGCTTCCGTGTCATCGCACACTACAATGTCATTTCCTCCAACTAGGGGACATCCATTAAATAAAAATGCAGCTGTCCAAGACTTTGAATGTATTATGACTCCATTAAATGGTGGATCGGGATGTGCACCTAAAAAATTTCCATGTGGTGGATATCCAAGAGATAAAAAAATCGTTACAACTTTCAAAGCAGGAGAAGTTTTTGAAGTTAAATTTTTCAATCAAAACTTTCCTAAATTAAAAAATGAGGATAAACAAAAAGATCAGGCAAGACATAATGGTGGTTTATGTGAATTTTCTTTATCTTATGATGGTGGTAAATCTTATACCGTTATTGCCACTTATAAAAAAACTTGTCCTGACATTTTCTTTGAAGGTTGGAAAGTTAAAATTCCTGAAAATGCTCCTTCTTGTGATAGTCCCGGAAATTGTATCTTTTCTTGGAGTTGGATTAATGCTGTTGGAAATCGAGAATTTTATCAAAATTGTGCTGATATTAAAATTGAGGGAAATGCCACCGAACCTTTACCTATTATTGATATTACAAGAGCAAATTTACCTCCTCTTTTCAAAAAGATTTTAACCCCTGAAGGTGATGATTTAAATAGTGGTAATGCTGTAGGTTCTGGTCCAAGAAAAGAAGATGTTCAAGCTAATTTGGCTTTAAAGATTGGTAATGACAATAATGACAATAAAAAACCTCCACAAAATGATGATAAAGAAGAAGATGATGATACACAAGACGATGATAATGAAAGCCCTCCACAGGATGACGATAATGATAACAAAAGCCCTCCGCAGGATGATGATGACGATAATAATAAACCTCCAAAAAATGATAATGATGATGATGGAGATAACGATGATAACAATAACAATGACAATGACAATGACAATGACAATGACAATGACAATGACAATGACAATGACAACGACAATGACAACGACAATGACAATGACAATGACGATGACAACGACAATGATAACAACGATGATAATGAAAACGACAATGACAATGACAATGACAATGAAGACAACAATGATCAAGATATTCCATGTAGTGAAAATGGAACGATGGTTTGTGGCAAAGAAGGTGGTGCTGAATTTCTTACTTGTGATAATGGTAAATTAGTTTCAAGATCTTGTCCTGGAATTTTAGTCTGTACACAAAATGGTAAATCAATCTTTTGTGGTTATCCAAAAAGAAGATAAACCTTCAAAGCCCATTTTTCCGTTTCAAACTTTGTATATTTACATAAAAAATAGAAAATTTTATATAGATGTATTATTTTTGGATCAAAAAAAAAAAAAAAACTTTATTATGTAGAAATTTTTTAAAAAATTCATGTAATGTAATTTCTTCTTTCATTCTTTTGTTAAAAAAAAATTTTTTTCGTGATAAATACGATCCCTCAAAGAAATAAAAATGAATTTCAAACACGTTATTATTAAATTAAATGCTTAGTCAAATTATCATTGGTTTTTTTAAGTTTATAATGTAATTTAAGTTATTGCGTATGACAACAAAAATCTATAATGTTACACACTGTTACCAGTTAATATTTATTATAAATACTGTAAATACTGTTAACTCTGGATATAACGAACCAGGAGAGTTCGCTATATGATACATATTTTTAAACTGAATTGTTCGGTTTATAAAATTGGCCAATAAAAATATGGACATGTGATTATTTCGCACCAACAAAATTGTTCATAGTTATTATATTATTCTTGTGCTAATTCAGTATAATAGTATTTATAAATTATAAATATAGGGTGAATTTTACATTTACCTCCGGTGAATTCGGTGAATTTCACCTTGCTGCAAAATATTAAAATTTTAAATTTTACCCCTGTTTTTGCTTTCTGTAGTGTCATTTCCAAGACAACTTGAAAATGACTTTTTCTGAAGCTTTTAAAGATAAGGTCTTTTTAAATTTTTGCTATTCCACTATTTTTAATGCCTTTTCACTTTTGCTAACTTTGTTTTCTTTTTCTTTAAACAATGACAATCTCAAAAATAACTTTAAAGAATAAGGTAGGAATCACTTTATTTGCTATTTTATGGTTTTTTATTACTAAAATAACGATACTAATCAAATTATGTTTCTTTCATTTCTTTCACCTTTTATAACATCCATTTTATTCCTTTTCATCTTTTATAACACCCATTTTATTTCTTTTCACCTTCTGTAATATCCTTTTTGTTCTATAACATGCACCCTTTTCATTTCTTTTTCACCTTCTACAGATGGTGCCCAAAATTATCTGGCCACTTTTCAATGTGAAAAAATTCACATAAATATAATGTATTGAAGATAAAAATTTAAGTTAAATATAATCATTGTGATTATATTTATTAATTTAAATAAAAATTTAATAATAAATTCTATTTCTATTTGCAACAATAACTGCTTCAATTTTGAGGTATGCTAGAAATTGATTTTTTATAATATTTCAAAAAAATATTTTTCATGCATCACTTATGTACTTTTCAAGTACTTTTATCATGAAATTTAATAAGATATAATAGGTATAATATTGCATAAGTTTTATAGAATAACATTATTTATAATTATGGGCTATATACAAATATAAATACCATAAGCATATGCGCCGATCTATACCCTAACCCTAAATTTTTGAGACAACCCAAATTTAGTAGACCAATCACAATGACAGGCAACCAATTTGACATTGACACATTGTGAAACATCAGAAAACATTTTTTCTTTAAACGTTTAAAAGAAAACCTGTTCTATATCAACAAAAAATAACACCCTTACATTAGCGAAAGA
>JADRCO010003354.1:0-10322 GCA_021464525.1 Rhizophagus sp. LPA8_4_AMF
GTCTTATTGTAAAAAAAAGTATTGAAATATATAAACCAAAATATAAAAAATAGAAATTCGTCAAAGATTGGATGTATTGTTTGAAAAAAAATCACGTTACATTAAACAGGTATTTTGTGTAATTTATTTGCCGATCATTTTTTAATTAGTAATCAACACGTGATCTGAAATGACCACTAATTGATAATATAATTAATGAGTATATTTAAATTTCAAAAAGAAGAAACTTTTTCTGATGATCCTTTGGACCACAAATTTGTAAAAAGAAAAATTTTATTTTTTCATAATATCCTTTACTTAATATGTCTGGAAGTACTTCAAAACCAACTATACAAGAGCTTCTCTTATACTCTCCCTTCAAGTGTGGGCCTACTTTGCTAAAAAACTTCAAAGAAATTGAAAAAGTTGGACTTTTGACTATGGCTGAACATCTGTGAGAAAAAATTTTTGTAGATACTGATAAATACCTTATATTTGCTTACTTAGATGTAAAAGATGATGTTTTTTACAAGAAACAGTTGAAAGAAACCTTTAAGCAAGAATATAGGGTGATAATTGAAGACTATGATAAAACTGGCTCTCCTGTCAACCTTGATAATAGCTCTATCAAAACTATCATTTTCAATATGATTATGGATGTTATCTTACATACCTTTACTGCAGGTAAGGATGATATTATATTAACAAATGCAGATAGCAACAATGATCCTGAATTTGGAAAGCTTATTTCATTTACCCCTGACGCTGATCTCAGTATGGTAACTGCAGATGGTGACAAGCACCAATCAAATATTAAATAACCTCCTATTAACAAAGACGATTATAGCCAAGCTGAAATCCAAGTTCAGAAAAGACAGAAAGTCTTTCTAAAGAAAAAAGTAAAAGGAACGTTAGTGACGTTCCAAAGACAACAAAAAATCAAGAAATTTCCCTCCTCAACTTATTTTCTTCAAAATCCAGGTTCGGGAAGGTGTCTCCTAAAGAAAAAAAGAAAAGGGAGCGTTAATGATATTCCAAAGATAAAAATAATTTACCTTTCTCCCCCTTCCTATTTTACTTCTATTTATCCTATCCCAAAGTCCAGTATCCAAGAAGTCGCATCCCTAAAGGAAAAAAAAGGAAAGGGAACGTTAGTAAAATTCCCAATTTTTAAAAACCCCTTTCTACTTACTATATCCAAGAAGCCGCGTCCCTAATGAAAAAAAGAAAGGAATGTTAATAACGTTCATAAAAAAAAATTCCTCTCCCTCTTTCCATTATACTTACTATTCGTCCTATTCTAAAGTCCAGTATCCAAAAAGCCGTGTCCCTAAAGAAAAAAAGCAATGGAACGTTAATAACGTTCTCAATTTATTCATCAACCAGTTATCTGTGTAACATCTGATCAATCTGATGTTATCCTCGGAGCATATCAAAAATAATGTTACCCCATATAAAAAAAAGAAATAAAATAAAACAAAAAATTAAAGAACCAACCTATTCTGCATAAAAGCATATTAGTGGATTTGTTTAATCGACTAATGTGCAATAGTAATTTTTGTTTTTTTGCATGTTAAATTGGTTGATAAAAATAAAATTGTATTAAAAGCAAATTTATGTGGAAAAAAAAATAATTTGAAATTGATTTGTGAAATTTTCAAATTCTAAATACTATATTGTCTATAAACATAAAAGGTAACAGCACCAAATAATACATTTACCATTTATGACAAGTTCAAATCATGTCGATATAAAAAAGGAATGCGTTATGTTTAGATTTACTAAATATTCAGGTAACAAATACACAGGATCACAAATTTGCAAAAAATATGACCCATTTTTTTTTTTATAAAAATATATTATTGGAAAATTGTTAGTGCCACTCTGGGTAGTACATAACTTTTGAAACTACGTTAATAATAATCATTTCTTAACTGTTAATGTTTAATTTTTCATTGACGTGATTTTTTTTTAGTTTTGATGCTTTTATTTCTGTAAGTTTTTAACAGTTTTTTAATGGTTTTATTAATCAGCATTAACTAACCTTTCTTTTTTCTGTAGGTGCTTCTTTTCATGACTTTGGGATTTCTGGTAAAGTTTTTTTCACTTTTTTTTTGTCAACTAATATTAACTCTTTCTCTTTTGTACAGTAGGTGACTTCTTTTCAGCTTTTAACGGCTTTAGACTTCAGTATCAGGGATCTTAATAAACGGTAAGTTCAAAAAACTTTATTTGAGTCTTTAGAATTTTTTCTTCCTTAATTAACCAACTTTTCTTTTTCATTTTTTTAGGGTTTTCTTTTTTGCATAATTTATTCCTTTATTTCATTTTGAGCTTCACCTTTTTTTCACTTTATTTTTTATCATTTTCCATCATCTTCTATCATCCTTTCATTCTTCATTGTTCCTTTCATTTCCTTTCATTCTTCATCATTTCTTTCATTTCTTTCATTTCTCTTTCGTCCTCTATCATTCCTTTCGTTCCTTTTTCGTTCTTATTGTTCTTTTCATTTCTCTTTCATTTCTTATCACTTCTTTCTTCATCCTTTTGTCTCTCACTGCTCCTTTCATTGTTCTTTCATCTTTTATCTCTCCTTTCATCATCTTTTCATCCCTTATCACTCCTTTATTGTCCTTTTATTCTTCATCACTTCTTTCATCATCATTTCGTTCTAAACAGCTCCTTTCATAATCTTTGTCTTTATCATTCCTTTCATTATTCTTTTGTCTTCTATCCTTTCTTTTATCATCCTTTTCGTCTCCTATTATTTTTCCATCATCCTTTCGTCCTCTATCATTTTTCATTATCCTTTTCATTTATTATCATTATCTTATCATCTTTTTTGCCTTTTATCATTTTTTGTCACTATCCTTTCTATTTCTTATTATCTTTTTTTTGTCTCGTATTATTTTTTCACTATACTTGTCCACTTTTCATCATCATTTTCACCTTTTCATCATTCTTTTATCATCTTATTCGCTCCTTGTTGTCTTTTCATCATCCTATCAAATTTTCTTTCAAGCTAATAAAAAAGGAGGTTAACATTTACTAAAAATAATGTAATTGCAGTATAATGAGTCTATAAATTTTCATGGTTAATAAAATTCTAAAGTGAAAGTGAAAATTTTTAAGTTATAAATTTTCCCGATTAAATAAAATTTAAATTTCAAGAGTATGCTTAGGGTGGAAAAAAATCATGTATCACCTGGGTGGTAGCTAGATAACTTCTTTGGAAAATTTCAAGTTTTATATACGTGCTGGATTTATTTTCCAATATGTTAAATTTGACCAGATTATGTTAATTTTGGCCAGAAATAAATATTACATCAATCACATTGATTTAAATTACGTATACTTTTTTGGACCTTGTATAATACTTTTATACAATAAAATTTTAATATATTTAGGCAACAAAGTGATATACTTAAGTGTCAAGCGATCGTTAACCTTTAATTTTGTGGATCAGTGAATATGAACACTCCCAAATCAAAGAAAATCCCCTTCCCATTTTACTTACTATTCCAAAACTCAGTATTCAAGAGACTGAAGTCCAAGGGCGTTCCTAAAGAAAAAATAAGAAAAGGAACATTAGTAACATTCCCAATTCAATAATAAATTCCCTTCCCATTTTACTTACTATTCCAAAACCCAGTATTCAAGAGGCTGAAGTTCAAGGGCATTCCTAAAGAAAAAAAAAGAAAGAGAACATTAGTAATGTTTTCAAAAACAAATAAATCCCCCTCCCTTCCATTTCACTTACATTTTACGCCAGGTATCCAAGAAGCTGAAGTCTAGTAAAAAAACAAAAAATAAATAAATAAAATGGTTTTAAATAACCGTTTAAAACAATATTTTTTAATTTCAGTTTAAAAGAACTGAAAAAAACTAATTTAAAGTAAGAAAGAAAGTTTTTTTTAAGAAAATTTTAAAAAAGAGAAATATTTTAAATAAAATAAATAATTTGTTTAAAAAAAAATTCAGTTTATTTATTTTTTTAGGCTTAAAAAGAACTAATGAAAATAAAAAAAAAATAGAAATTTTTTTTAAAAAAAACTGATTGATAAATAAAAAAATCGATTTTATCTATTTACCTGAATAATCAGGTCATCAACTCATCAAGTGATCGGGTTAAAATAAAGTTACATAATATTAATCTAAAAATACTGTAGTACATTCCTTTCATGGTTTAAGCTTATCATAAATGGTAAGCGTACTATTTAATATTGCTTTTTATATTTATAAACAATTAACCTGCTATGTAGTAATTTATTCTACCGACTTTTTTTTATCAATCTCTTTTTTTAATAAAAATTTTTTATTATTATTCCTTTTTTTGCTTCTTTCTTTCTTTTTTTTGTTTCTTCACTTAACTACCTTTCTTGTTTTCTTTTTCGCTTTTTTTTTATTTTTTTTATTTTTATTTTTTTTCTTTCACTTTTTTCCTTTTTTTAGGTTTTGGTATGAAAAAGAACAAATAAAAAAATAATTATACTAACCATGTAATTATTATATTATTATTTTAACGCGTTATAATATTATGTCATACAATTTAAAATTGTTATTTATATGGATGAGTTTAAAAGTACCAGTTATACAGCAGTGATTTTTTTCAGTTTTTATTTTTATTTTATTAAACCGAATTTGTTTTTTGGTTTTCTATTTTTTTTAAAAAAATTTTTTGTTCTATTCAGATTTAATTTAAGAAATATTGCTAATGTTTCTTTTTTTCTTTATTTTTGTAAGAAACAGATCTGAAACTTATCTGGGTAAGTTATAAGGGTGACGTTCTATTCAGATTTGACTTAAGAAACCTTACTAATGTTTCTTCTTTTCTTCACTCCGTGATAGATCCTTAGATTAAAATACAGTTTTTTAATGATTTTATGTACAATTTCCCCTTCTATTATTTATATTGGTATTATTTAACGAATTATTAATGTAAAGTTATTTTCTAAACTATTAATTATAATTTGTATATATAAATTGTAAAAATTGGTTTAGAGTTAAACGTCAAACATCATATTAGGCAATCAAAATAAAACATAATTTTAATTAATAAAGCAGTATTAATTTTTACTAGAAATAATTTTAAATTTTAATTAATTATTAACGTATATAAATAAAATTTAAATTTGAAGTTTTATTGTTTTAGGATAACTTTGAGAGTAATTATTTATATTATAGAGTTTTCAATTTTCAAATTCAAGAATTTGAACTATTGCTGATTTTTGATCCACACCATTTTCACCATCTCTTAAGGTCTTACAAAAAATTCAGATACTTGTTGGTGATTTATTTTTAACCGGTTCACAAAAGAAAGCTTTCAGTCCCTATTTTTTATGTTTTTCCATTAGTTCATAAATATGAAAAATAAGGACATGGATATAAAGCGTAAGATCATTAGGATGATACAATCCTTGAACAAAGTTATCATTATTTGAAGTTCCAGTAGATGGTGTAAGGAATAGCTTTAACCACATTTTTGCATTACTTTTAAATGTTTTAGAGTCAGTAGTTGAATCTCATATAGCTATATATAAGTCATAAAATCCATTCCATAACATCCTAATTGCATTTGCCTGTAAAAGTGATAAGATCTTGCCAAGATCAAAAATTGTAATACCTTTAACTTATCTTGGCCCATCAGAGATATATGACCCCAAGTTTGATCTTTGTCCTGCCAAAATTGAAATTGTACTTTGATTCTATTCATTTCTTTAACAATTATTTCTCTTGCAATATCATTGAAATAACCACTTTCTTTAATTTCATGCAAAATCAGACTCCAGAACCTATCAGTTATATGCAACATGACATAAAGTTCGTCAGGTACTCAGTGATCCAGTGGGATTATATTGAATAATGGTAGAGAGTGATGACCACTATATGCATTGCAATTTATATTTAATTCATTTATCTTTTTTAATATTGGCCATTCTTGATTAATATCTGCAACTTGTTTTTTGGATATTGTACACCAAGAACAAAAGAATTGGCTATTAGCAGAGTTAAATCCTAAACAAATAGCCAAGAACTTCCAGTCTGAGTTAAAGTAAAGATTAAATGTTCAATTAATTCCTTTAATATTTATTCCTATTTCTGATAATTCTTGCAATTCATTTCAAAATGAAGCTATTAAAATATTTAATGATTCATAATTCTTTGATTCAGGATATAGCACAACTGTATGGTGATTATTAGGATTGTATATATTTTTTACATCATCCAAAATTACAAATGTAATCATAACATGTTTCACTTTTCTTCCTACATTTCGACCATCTCCAGAAATCCTTAAATTAATTATTGGTTGCTGTAGATTGAGAACATCCTTCTTTATTAAATTCAGAACAGTAAATCTTAATATATCTTTCACACTTCTATACCCAGCTTTTCCAACTGAAGTCATTACTTCATCAACTAACTTTAGATCAAAAATATCAGGATTTTCAATTGGATCTGTATTTATATGTTGTGACATCTTAGCTGTAGTAATCTTAATTTTGCTATTCATTTCTTTATTAATTTGTGTTCGCTGTTCAGAAACCATCCACTCACGTGGTAACTCATCTTCAATTGTAATTAAATTTCTATATGCATCTCGTGAGATCTGCCTTTTATCAATCACCATTACTATAACTTCATTCTTATATTTTTTGATTGTAGGATTTTCATTACCAACTTTTATCTTAAATTTATGATTTTTTACAGAAAATTAAATTTTCTCTAAAACTGGTTTATCTACAGAATTGTAATGTTCCTTTGATATATTTGTAAACCCATTAAATACTTGCTTGATTATAATTTTAGCTCTCTTAGTAAGAGTGGAATGGGAAGCTTCATTTACTGGTTTTAGGATACATTTTTTAAGTTGAATATGGTATTGTTATACAGACTCTAAATGAAGACTAAATAAAAGTATGCCTGAAGTTCGTTCATTACTTTTTAGATTGATATTCTTTAATATTATGATAAGTGGTGAAAATTTATTATTTAGCAAATTAAAAATAAGATTAATAATATAATTATATTTAATATAATTATATTTATCCAAAATAAAAATAAATTTGTATTTACCTTATGATATAACATAATAGCATCTGAAAAAGATTTATCTGAAGCAACTCGATTGGAAAAATTGTTCCTAAATTCCACTATATATGTAGGTTTATTATTAATATAATTTATTGAGTATCGAACTGTACATGTATTTTGCTTCCAAGTTGTTTGAACTATATAACTATGTGAAATTGAATAAGAGTAAGGTCTTTGTGTTTGACATAATATGGATTCATGAGGAAATATACCTGCTTTTATAATTTTATAGTAAAAAGTACGTTTATCATCTTTCCATTTAATATCAGGGTAATTTGGAGTTTCCTTTCCGTTCATTTTAAACCTTTTAAACCCGCTATTTTCAGAAAGGTGTAATAGGTATGATATTTAAACTGAAAGCACGTGTTGCTTATTATATTTATTATTTTTATTCTTATTTGTCACGTAAATTGAATATTGGTCTAAAAATAGTGCATTCCTTTTTTATATCGTCTTATAATCTAAGCTTATTATAAATGGTAAACATACTGTTTAATATTACCTTTTTTGTTTATAAATTGGCAAACACCCCTAATTTGGCATTCTATTTTTGGCGTAATACTTATTTACACAGTATATAAAAAAACTACTGACTAAACTACTGTTAATAATTTACATCTGCAAAAAATTTTTTCAATATTTTCTTGCTATAAAAATAGTTCTTTAGCAATTTCCTGAATTTTTTGATAAATAGGAATATTTCTTTTTAAAAATAACATTACAATAGATTTTATTTCTTTTTCCTTTTCAGAGAGGGGGTCTTTATTTAAAAATTTCTTTCAAGTAATGTTAATTCCATTTCATTTTTTTAAGAATAATTCTTTAGCAAGAATAAAAATTTTAATAATTTTTATTCAATACTTTTATTAAAAAAAAAATACATTATTAAAATAAAATTCATTTATTACATTAATTATTAAATAAAAAATACATTTTTATTAAAAAAAAAAATACCTTATCAAAGTACTAAAGATAATAAAAAAATGGAAGTTATTGGCATACTTAGTAAACAAAAATATGATGCAGCATTTGATTGAGCAGAGTTTGATGAAAGGGGAGCTTTGGAGCTTTAGACAGTTCAAGACACCGTTCAGAAGTGAGGAAAAGGAAAAAGATTTAGGGAAACAAGTATTAGAGGAGAGTAAAGAGACGAACAAAGTATGAACGTTGTCACGAGAAAATTTGAATCTGAAAATAATGGTAATTTTGCCTTTGATATACCACCACAAAGGATTTTTTTAGAATTGAGCAGAATCACTCAGTATCAAAAAAGAAACAGAGGAATGTTAGAAGAAGAACTAAAGATTTCTAAGCAAGATATAGTAGAGACAGTGGGTAAATATAGGAAAGGATTTTTGGGTAAAGAGAAGTTTATTCTTTCAAGGTCAGGCGTAATTAAAAAGGATAATGTATCCACGGAGGAAGTGGTAGCAATCATCAATGAACAAAGGAAGGAGGAAAAATTAATAAGGACACCATACAAAAAATTTGTGTATACATCTGAAGTTAAATTGATGAGTTATAAGGATCAGCTGAAGAAGGTGATGTCGCTGAAAGTGGATGAACTTAGAAAAATTTTTGAACAGGAGGATAAGGAGATGGAGTGGAACCAGATTGTGAAAAGTACGGTAGAAAAGATAATGGAAGGATTCGAGTGAGCGGGCCTAACGGCAAATGAATTTTTGGAAGATGCCATTTCAAAGCCTGACAATTTGGATATCTTGAGAACTGATGTATAAAAACAGATCATCAAAAATTGTGAGAAGCATGATCTGATAAAGACGTACAACAATCTCAACAAGAATTTTGAGAAGAGAGTAAAAGTAGAGAAGGGAGAAGCACTTTACAGAAACTTGAAATTTACAAGTAATGGTATTTCAATATCATTTTGATACTATTTTGATATCATTTCAATATTATTTTAATATCATTTCAATGTCATTTTAATATTAAATTAAACCATATCAAAATGACATCGAATTGATATGAAATTACATCAAAATAATATCAAAATAATATTGAATGATATCAAAATGATATTAAATCAACATAGTTAAGTTTAACTTAAATATGTCATTTCAATGTCATTTCAATATCATTTTGATGTAATTTTAATATTATTTCAATATCATTTCGATGTTATTTCAATATTAAAATTAAAACAACATTAAAATGATAATGAAATAATATCAAAATGATATCAAAATAGTATCAAAACAGCATATTTAAGTTAAATTTAACTATGTCAATTCTATATTAATTGAAAATTATACATTTTTGTAAAGCAGACGAAGTAAATAATAACGAAAAAAGGATTACAAAGGGTCCTTTGCAAAAGGAATAGTAGAAGAAATGGGAAGTCAAAAGCAAGATCAACTGAGCATAAGTTAAAGTCATGTATTTTGATGTAAAAAAGATTACCAACAAAAATTTTTTTGTTTGGTTCTTTTGCTTCAACAGTATTAGTTAGGAACGTTAATGGAATTCAATTATTGGGTTAGACTTAGACTTTTGAGGGTTCAATACGTGTTATCATAGTTGGATTTGATACAAATTGAATCTAGTCGAAGTTTAATTTAGTGAAAGGGATTCTATTTAGTTTTTAGCGTTTTTCATTAATTTCACGTATTCGTTATTTAAATTAGAAGCAGTTAAATTTTTTTATTTTTGTCTTCTTTTATATAATTATGAGATAGTATTTTATGAAATTTTTATTATTTTATTAGAGTTATTGCTTATATACAAGCGTTTTATTAAACTAGATTGAATTCAGTTATAGAGAGTGTTAGAGGTTACTTTAACATTTTCTAGGTGTTTTGTATGTATTATTTATTGTAATCTGATCTTGAGTTACATGTTAATCAATAAAATGTAACTGTTTTTTTTAAAATAAAAATACCTTTAGTTTTGTGAATTGACAAAAGGTATCTTTTTTTCTTTTTTTGGAAATGATTCTTGGATGGTAAGTCTAATTTTTTTCTTTCATTTTCATTTTGCGTAATTGACTTTATTAAACTAAATAACTAATTTTATTTTATTTTATTATTTAGATTTTGGATTATTGGTCTAAACATTCAGAAACAGTAATTACAAAAGGGAGATTTTTTTAACATTTTATAAGAAAGTTTAATAACGTTCTTTTTTTTCTTTTTGTAGAATCACGTTATGGGCTTTTTGACGTACAGTGGCTTCCAAAAAAACGCACCAAAGTTTTTTAAATCTTAAATTATATGTTTTTTGATCATATG
>JADRCO010003355.1:0-10321 GCA_021464525.1 Rhizophagus sp. LPA8_4_AMF
AGCGGTGAAAATCGCCTGCGGCGATAATCACCTGCGGCGATATTTAGCAATACTCATATTAGTTTGTGCTGGATCTACTTTTTCCACTTGATCGATGAAATTCGTTGTTAACATCTTGTACATTTATAACCTAAATGTACTTTCAATTTAACCGGTTCTCCCTTTGCTCACTCTTTAAAACAATAACAGCATTTTGATTTATAATGCCCTGTTTTCTATTTTGAAAATAATCCCATATTTCGTCCAAGTTTACTAAAAATTTAGCTGACTCTATAAGATACCTTTGATTTTCAAATGATTTATCCAAATGATTTTCATTTGTATTTTCATGATGAGAAAAATCGGTATCTGTCAAATTAATAAAAGACCGCTCTACACTTCGAAGTACTTGCAACAGTTTGTCATTGAACAGAGAATTTTTGAAATTGGAATTATAAAAAATATAATTTAATAAAATATTGTCAAAAATTACAAATACTATCAAGATATCACGAAAAACGAAATGTTTTAAGTTCAAATAAATGTAACGCGTTATCATTTTGAGTTATTTTTAAATAGAAACCACTCTGTGATCAAAATTCTAACGATCGGTATTACAGATTTTAGTAATAGGCGTAACAATTTCGCCATTTCGCCATTTCGTCATTTTGAATATCGCCTATAACTTTAATAATTATAATTTTTACCTATTTAGATATTCGCCTATAATTTAGGTATTTATGCGTAAAGAGCCTTGTTCCGGCTTCCATACATTATTGGATCTTTGAAAAGATACCACCGTCTAGCGCCGAACACATTGGTTAGTCAATGTATTAAGCCTCTGTTGCCAACGGCGCCCAAGCATATTTTTCTGACGAATTAACAAGAATTTTATTCGTGTAAACAACTCTGAGATGATGATTAAAAGGATTGCGATTAACAGAAGTATTGATAGTATTAGAAAAGAAGTCATTTGTATAATAAATAAAAATTTGTTTTTTTTTCGTAGGTTTAAAAATTAAAAATGAGGAAGGATTTAATCGGTCTTTTATTGGTAGCTAGTTATTTGTTTAAATGGACTTGTCAAATCAGAACATAAGATAAATTCTAAAGTGTGGCACAAAATTACATATTTTGTAATATCTAAAATTTATAAAAAAAATTTCTCTCGTTATAATGATTATCCTGTATAATTGCATAACGCGTAGCATGTCTCCGTCAAATTTAATACTAATTTCATGGAACAATCTAATCGATGGATTAATATAATGAACGCCATTGGCGTATATCACGATTTTTCACTAAAATGATTTAAAATTTAAAGTTGACGATACCATAATTTTTTCACTAAAATTATAAATATTGCAGGCAAGTTAGAAAATAAATCATATTATGATTAATTTAATAAATTTAAAGAAATTATTATTTTAGTTCATGCTACAGTTTATAGTTTATTTCCAGAATATTATTTGTATGCATAATTTGCATAATTTGCTATATCAGATATGGTTTATTGCTCATTTGATCCCGGTGCGAAACTGCTAGTATTTACTTCTCCCTCCCTCCTTGGTAATTCCTCCGGAAAATTAACCTTTTTATCGTTTTCCTTGAATTCTTCTTCGACTTTCGTTTCTTTCTTCAGTTCTTTGTAAGTCTTGAAAAACAAGCCGCGTTAACTTTCGTATATTCTTTCAATTCTTCTACCGTTGGTTTCCTTGAAGACTTTCCTTTGTTATCCTCAGGAATAAGATGTCGTTGTCTAGACGGCTTCCCTTGCTCAAATGGCGCGTTATCACCCGTGATTCCGAAGCTGCTTGTCGTTTAAACAAGGAATCCTCATCCGAAAGGGCTACATGTCTGTCTACTTCTTCCTCTATTAATTTTCTAACCACTTCTACCACTTCATCTGGTGTAGTATAATCTTTAATTAATTATGAATGCACTGTCGACGATTATTCTTTTAACAACCCTTTTCTGAACTTATTGACTGAATCCACAAGCGTCTCTACCGGAACATCCTCTTTATCTTCGTTACACACAGCATAATCGTCTAAGAAATTGTTTCGTGTCCTTGTTCCCACGTCCGTGTAGAATCCAGGAAATTTCAAGAATAAACTATAAAAAAAAAATAACTTAGTATTGTAAAAAAAATCAATGGCAAAGACCATGATATAGCTCTGGGTGCCTTAGCATCCCGACAACAGACAATAAAGTCAATACCAAGACCATGATATAGCTCTGGGACCAATCAGTGTGTCTTGGCATCACGACAACACACAATAGAGTCGGTTAATACTAAGACACTGACTTAGCATCACGACAACAGTCAATACTAAGACCATGATATATCTCTGGGACCAATCAGTATGTCTTAGCATCACGACAACACACAATAGAGTCAATACCAAGACCATGATATAGCTCTGGGACCAATCAATATGTCTTGGCATCATGGCAACACACAATAGAGTCAATACTAAGACCATGATATAGCTCTGGGACCAATCAGTGTGTCTTAGCATCACGACAACACACAATAGAGTCATACTAAGACCAAGATATAGCTCTGGGACCAATCAGTTGTCTCAGCATCACGACAAGAGTCAGTTAATACTAAGACAATGACTTAGCATCACGACTACAAACAATAGAGTCAATTCCAAGACCATATATAGCTCTGAGAACAATCAGTGTGTCTTGGCATCCCGTTAACAGATAGTAGTTTCGTACTAAGATCATTGATTTAACTCTTGGATCAGCCAATGTGTCCAATATTCCAGCAATAAACAGTGGCTTCCTACCAAGACCCAGAAGCAAAGGGTTAAGGCTCGCTGATTGGTTTGATTCCAAACATTCATTCGTTGCATTATTTAAGAAAAGTGCCATGTCAAATCGTTATATGATGGCTTAATTGAAAAAGCATAAGGTGCACAAATATAATAAATAAATAGGTATTATATCATACAATTTAAGTGAAATTTGGTAATGGTTCTTGAGAGTCATTTTCACCATAGAATTTTCATATAAGCCGGCCGGTATTAATAATTTTTTGAGAAGCGACTTTCAGATTCCATATTCAATTTCTTATGTGATAATATTAGAAAACTTTGATCTCCAATCTAGGAAATTAATAAGCGGCCAATCTGATGGTTTAACTTCCTTAAAGTAGAAGTGTAAGATATTATAATATCATAGAATTATCAACGTGCAAAATTTGATACTCACGGTGTACATTTGTGAGAAATTTCCGAAATTATTGCTTTTATGATTTTTATGAAGACTATAGTACATGGTAAAGTCTTAAAAAAAGGCAAGATCGAAATATATTAGTAACCTGGTTGTTGCACAGAGTCATAGTTAGATGAACTTACAAGTAAGATAACATGCTAAAAAAATAAAACCAGATAAAAAAAAAACATAAAAATTAAAAATAAAAAATAAAAAGAATGAAAATAAGCGGTAACAGATATGTAAGTTGTCCATTTTCAACAATTCAAGAAACCGGTTGTCTATTTTGTTAAAAAGTAGCTTGTTAATAAAGAAAGTTATTAAATTTCTTATTGAATAAAATGTAAGATACGATCTTTGTTTATAACGATTTTTAAAATCTGTAAACTCAAAGGAAGGTCAATGTACAGAATATATAATTTATTTTTGCTACACAAACTAATACACCAAGTACGCGTCTACCGCCTATACCAAGTACACAAATTACACGTCTACCACTTGTGCTTGCGTTAATTCTCTTAATACGCATGATTTTGATTTTTTTAAAGATAATTAAAAAGTTTATTTTTTAAAAGTCAGATTATGGATAAATAATGGGTTAGAAATGTAATTTATCTAATTTATCTAAATTCTATATGTATTTATTTATACGTTCCTACATTAAAACTAACTTTTGATTATCTGTTATACTATAATAAACTATAATAGACGGCTTTTAAAATTTGTGTAATTCAGAAAGGTTTGCATTTACCAAAATGGGAAATCTTTCTTTTAATTTATCTGTAATATCAATATTATTTTCAAGTGTAATAGCAATAGTTCTGAAGTTTTTACTCATTTTTAAATTTTAAAATCGGCCTATCGGCCGATCAATGATTCGTTCATAGTATATTCCAGGATATATAATACTTTATACTGAAAATCCTAAAATTACACATAAAGAATTTACTTTGTCTTGTCATATATTATATCAAGCATCATTCTGAAATATAATAAAATTTAATATAAGTATTAGTTACGTTATTTTATTGCAATGCTGTTATTAATTAAATGACTCGACATATGTGCACATGGAAGATTAAATGTTTGTCTGGCTATAAGAAGTTACATTTTCGAAGTTTTAATGACAGTATTAAAATGTATTTAAGATATATGAACTACTCTATCAAGAATCTGATTTATTTATGAATAAATTAATCGTTAATATTAAACAAAAAAAAATTTTAAACCGGAATTTTGCATCAAAAAAAAAGAAATCTTTTTCTTAAAATTCATTTTGTTTTTTTTTTATATACAGTATTTATTTTATTTATAGAAAAATTTATTGCTTTTATTCCTAAAAAGAATTACGTAAAAGAAAATCATCGTAAAAAAAAAAAAAATTTTTTCGTGTCATTTTATCAAAACAAATAATAAATGAACATTTTTGTTTAATCCTGGAATCGACCGAAAAAACTTTAGTCGATTAATAATCGGTTACCAGCTACCACAATCGAATAATAATCGATTATCATACAATTTTTGCGTTTATAGTAAGTTTATTTATTTTATTATGATTTTTCGAACGACCCATGAAAAAATGGTAGCCGGATTTGTTTCTGGGTTACACATTGATCTGTGCACATGATCCGGACGATTATTTTTTCGGTAATGATATTTTCGATCGCGAAACAATTTGTATGTATCATCGGTAAAATAAATGTTTAAAAAAAAAAAACTTATTTTATGCATTTTTAATTTTATTATTTATTATAATGAATTACTAAGGCACTATATTTACTTTTGCTAATAAATTGCGTATCGGTATTTTATTTGTCAATATCGATAATATAATTATTGATTTTCCCTTTGTAGATTTTGTTCTTAATTATTTTGATACTTTTATTTTGATACTTTTACAAATACTATTAAACATGCTACAATACTATTTAGGTATCAGGAAATCACATCGGTAACTTACTTTATAATTGTGTAACATTTATCTCAGGCGCGTTTTTTATGAAAAAAATTTCTAAGTACCGAAAATAAGCTTAAAACAAATTCACGTATCTGTAGATTCTTTATTTTATATATACAGATCTTTTTTACCAATAATACACTTGTTTAATATTTCTTTAATGAAATAAAATATTTTTTTAACGGAAATAATATTATTTTTAATGGAAATTAAAGTATTTTTAATGAAATTAAGTACTTTTTAACGAAAATATAATATTTTAGTATTTTTTTTTTTTTATAAAAAATACATTTTTTATTAGTTTTAACCATGGATGACATTTTGGCTTATTGCGTAATTCTTTAGTCTTGTGATGTAATAAAAAGAATAAAATATATAAAATATCCTTTACAAAAACCTTATTTTATCGTTGATATGACCAGTTAACGTAAAAAAATGTGGTATATGGCGTAAAGGATCGGTCAGATCAAATAATTACCCGAAAATAATCATCCGGATCATGTGTACAGATCATGTGTGCGACTATCACATGACATTTTCTGCGCCATAATTGATGTTTAATGTCCCGAAGTATAATACTTAATTACAGAATTTATAGATAGTGTTAGGAAAAAAAAAAAAATATGGGAACAATATCAATATATTGTATTTCGTTTTTTTGCTGCTGTTGACTACTAGTTTTTGATTCCAAAAATGATCCTTTAGGGAAGATGCAACCTTTGACGACCCAAATAAAGATACTTCAATATTTTCAACATTTCTATAGTCAATATATTCAAAAAAATCATTATTCAGTTCTTTATCACCCATGTTAAATAAAGATGTAATATAAAATAAAATAAAGGTTTATTTAAAAAAAATATAAAAATCAAAATGTTTACATTTTTTACGAAGTCAACCAACTAAAAAAACCGATCAAGTAATAATTATCTCGATTATAAATTAATCGATTAACCGATTTTTTAGGTATCTTAGTCAACCTCTACGGCGTGACATTTGTGATAACTATTGTGACTCGAGTGAATATCCCTAAAATACACCTTAAACTTTAGGAAATAATATCATTCCATGGATGATATTTTTATTTAGTAAATTTCCAAAAACAGTCTTCTAATATTTGCTTTGAAATATCGTAATTATTTACCTTGTATCTCTCTGAAAAAAGTACAGTACATGAATATGTCGAGATTGAAGAAGTGACTTACGAAATAGTATAGACAGTAAAACTCTATTTTACAAATTTGAACTTGTTATAACTGTTATCAAGTTTCGCACAAAAAAGATCACGTGCATGAAAATGTCATCTGATGATTATGTAATCCAGATGGACCAGGATGTTCAACAATCGTCATACACTAGCAATTTTGGTCATATGGTTGTTCATCTGTCCGTGCTTGATATTTTATCTGTCCATGCTTGATATTCATCTGTCATGTGCTTGATATTTTTATCTATCCATCATGCTTGATGTTTATCTATCGCATGCTTGATGTTTTATCTGTCCGTGCTTGATATTTTAGCTGTTCGTGCTTGATGTTTTATCTGTTCATGCCTGATGTTTTTACAGACGGACCAAATATCAAGCACAAACACATAAATATCAAGCACGAACAGTTAAAATATCAATCACATGACAGATAAACATCAAACACGGACAGATGAACATCAAGCATGAACAGGTAAAATGTCAGACATAATGTGACATTTTGTCTATCCATGCCTGATAGTTTGGTCCAACTCAGCTTGCCATAATATATGGAACTAATCTATATTGGGATATATAAAACGCAATTATATATAAGCAAGCATTGTTATTATTTTGATTTTTTATCTTTAGGTTGATTTTTTTCAGTCACTTTTTAGTAATTTATTAACCTGAATCAAAGTCTTAATGGATTCTTTTATCAAAATTATCAAGAAGCTAATTGAGCCACCACATGTCAATAAATTAAATGAAATATGTGAGGAGCATAATTTTACATGTAACACAATAAATTTTCAGCGAAATTTTGAAAATTGGACTAGTGATAATGGTGCCATTTATAAATTTATTCAAGATACTCAGTTATCAATTCATTATAACTATGGAATACTTTACAGGGCATTAGAATGGATGCCTTAGGATAAATTTTACAATATTACAAAAAGTAGTTTTGACGAAATAAATAGAGCAAATTGGATTGATGAATGTATTTATGAATGGGATGATGAAATCCAAAATTGGAAGAGAAAGAATAATAATATGATTGTGACTCTGAAGAGAATAAATAATTTAATTAGAATTTATGAATGAGGTATATATTATTTATTATTCAAGAAAATTTGAAATATTTATATTTTGCTAATGTATTATATTTGTAGATCAATGGATCTTATGGGATAACTCAAAATCCAGAAACAAAAAATTATATGGATGATAAATGTAAAAAATGTTATATTACATGTAACACAATATATTTTCAACGTAATTTTGAAAATTGGACTAGTGGTAATGATAATATTGATAAATTTATTCAAGATACTCAGATACTCAGCTATCAGCTCATGTTAACTATAAAGTATTTGGGAAGAAGATATTAGAAATGGATACCTTATGATAGATTTAATAATATTATGAAAGAAAAATTGATGAAGTATATAACGCAAATTGGATTGATGGATGTATTTATGATTGGGATAATGAAAAAAAATTGGAAAGAAATAAAAATAAGTGTGTGACTCTGGAAAGAATAAATGATCCAAAAGAAATTAGATTAGAAATTATGAATAAGGTTTATATAATTTATTATTTAATGTAAAATTTTGAAATTTTATATTTTTGCTAATGTATTATTTATTATATTGTAGGTCAATGGATTTTATGGAATAACTCAAAATCCAGAAACAAATAATTATATGTTTATTCTGAATGATAAATGCAAAAAATGTAATTATATGTAATACAATACGTTTTCAACAACATTTTGTAAACTGGACTAGTGGTAATTATAAATTGCACTATTGATTATAATTGAATAATAAATAATTGCGATATCATAAATATCATAACAAATAAGGCAAAATTTTAACATATAGTATTTTATTATGTTGGATATAGCTTTATAAATTAATATTAAATTTTAGACAGAATTTAGATATTAATTTACAAATATGGGAAACTTTATTAGTTGTTATAGACTGGCTTATTTTTCTAATATGTTCATTATTACTATACTAGTATAAAATTTAAATTACTATGAATCATATGACTCATAAGTCATTTAAATGGCATGTATTTTATCAGATCTTTGGTTATATCATGCATAAGTCATATTTGATGTAAAAAATTATTAGTCTTGTCAATGTGACTTAATCTTTTGCATATTAAACTTATTTATATTAATAATGCTATTTACAATAACTTAATGATATGTCTAAGAAAAAATAAGTGTTATAATGAAACATACATAATATAAATACTAAAAAATAAGTCAGCTTTTGTTAGTTTGACCCATTATTACAAAAAATAATAAACTAGAATTTTAGTTTGTCATTTTTTGTAATAATAAGTCAGATTGACAATTAATTTTGCATCAATATATCAGTACAAGTCATATCATTTTTCTTTTTGTATTTAAATGTCTAATTTTTCTCTTGTTTTTTATAAATTCTTTGCTTTTTGCTTTTACTTTGCATTCATAAATCTCTAATACTTTATATAACTTTATTAACTAATCATGAGTACAGATGAAAATTATATTGGATATGAAGCTCTTGTTTCTTACTTAAATGAATCAAGAAATTTATCTTACCATGGATTTTTGAAACTTAATCAAAATATTATTATTGCTTCACTAATTCAACTAACTACTAACTCTTCATTAACATCAGCCAAATGGCAAAGCTATAATATTACTTGGAATAAACGCTTTTTGTATAAAGCAAAAGATTTATTGGATTCAAATTCTTTTGCTGAATTAAAAAAAAAGGTATGTTTTGTTTTTATTTTGCAAAGGGTGGGTAACTCCTAATACTCTGCGTAGTCACTTTGTGAGAATTACTGGTCTCGTTCGCTTGGTAACCACTCCAGGCTCTCATTCCAGGCACCCTAACTTTGTTGTTAGTAAAGTCTGCTAATTCTGGAGGAGGAATTGGCTATGTACCTTCTTTACTACTAAATAAAAATTTAGCATACAATTAACAATTTGCTTTCTTAAAATAGGTAAATATAGAATACTCACAACGCAAGAAAGAGTTGCAAATATTCTGGCAAGAAGTTATTAAGGAATGTGAAAAAATTCAGAAAATTGTTAAGGAATGTGAAAAAGAAAATATTTTTACTACAGTTACACCCCTTCCAAAAAAGACAATTAAACTTTTTGAAACTTTACAATTAAAAGAAAATACTTTTACCATTGATACATCTCTTCCAAAAGAGTCAATTAAACATTCTGAAGCTTCACAATCTTCAGAAGAAAAAACTTCTCAATCAATAGAAAATACTTTTACCACTGATACATCTCTTCCAAAGAAGCCAGTTATTTATTCTAGAACTTTACAATCAGATCCATCTTTAAATTTACCTAAAAAGGACATTAAACTTACTAACTTCTGTTATGATATATTTCATGAACTTGAAAATGAATCTTATGCTAATTTATTTTATAAATATGCTGAAAAGAATATTAAAAATAAGGTTATAAAACATCCAATGGACCTATTTACTATAAATTTAAAATTAGAAAATAATCAATATGCAAGTTTAAAAGAATTTGAAAAAGATATTCGTTTAATATTTTGTAATTGTTATACATATAATGATATTAAAAGTGAAGAATATTGTTCAGGTGAAAAATTAGAATCTATATTTAATGAAAAATGGAATGAAAAAATTATTCTTCAAGATAGACAAACAAGAGAATTGAAAAGAATAAGAGATAATGATACTGATGATATAGATAGATCTTGGAAGAAACAAAGTCAAATTTTAGAACAAAATAAAGATAATTTAATATATAGACAGGTTATTAATGATGCATTTCTTGTTGCTTCAGCATATGAAAATCTTGTTATAGGTAATATTATACCTTTTATTGAAATTTTAAAAACTTTTCTATTAACAAGATCAAAAATGTCTTTATCTTTGGCAAATGAATCTATGCTTCAAGCAATTGTTGA
>JADRCO010003356.1:0-10319 GCA_021464525.1 Rhizophagus sp. LPA8_4_AMF
TCAAATGTCGATTTGCGTCAGATGCAGCTGACGCACGTCAGATGTTAATCGACACTTAACGCGCGTCAGTTAATAATTGACAACTGAGGCGCGTTAGCTGTCATCTGACGCATGTCAGCTGTTATCTGACGCAATTTTTTTTAAATACAATTGGTTCCTCTATTTACCAAATTAAGAGTTCTATTAAAAAAAAAAAAATTTAATTTTTCGTTGTAAATTTTCTTTCAAAATATAAATTTATATAAATTTATATAATTTTATTATTGAATAAGCGAAAAAAATATGACAACAATTATAATGAATAGTAAATTTTCATTTACTTAATTATTAAGCTTCATGTTTGTTTTGGCATTGCCGACCACCATGATATCGGCTTCCACAATTATTCCCCATTTTTCTGCAATAGCACCTATTACTATTGCAATTTCCCTTGCAATTACAAATTGTACCTGTGGTTGAACCTACATTTTGAAGTCGAGCAGCCTCTCTAACGGTAATTAGATTTGTAGGTATTGTTTCAAGTTCCGGAAATTGGTTAACACCAAGGGGATCAATTTCTCCTGATGAATAGAATATATTAATAATTCCAAATTGAGATCCTAACCGATATTGGTCATTAATTTTTTCTAGGATTTTACATGGAAGCGTAGGACGGTCAGTGCCAAAACGGTCAATTTTTGGAACTGAAATTCTTACTAAATCTCCAACTTCATAGTTGTTTTTTCGTTTCCTTCCTTTATTCATTTGGTTTACCATTTTTTCAGTATAATTTTTAAGGTCTCATCGAGCAGCTTCTCTTAATATTCCATGGTTTGTAACCTCCTCTTGTAGTGAAACTTTATTCGTAATATCAATAAGAACAGGATCAATAGAAATAGGCTGACCCGATGTTTCATTTTCTTTATTTTCCAAATGTACCACTTTATATTGGTTTTGCGAAAACTAATTCAAAATAATAAATTTAATAAAAATTTTGTTAAAACACTATAAAGATTTCATTGTAAAAATTATAACAAAATTATAATAAAAAAAATTTACTATAAAATTACAGATTTCATTAAAAATTCGTTAAAAATAAATTACAAAAAATTTTTTTTAAAAAAAAATCAATAAAAAAATTTCCTAATAAAAATTATGATAAAAAATCACAATAAAAATTATAAAAGTTTAATAAAACTACAATAACTGAAAAATTAAATAGATAAAACTAAAAGTATTACCGTACGAAGTGATATTGATGTAAGATGAGAATCTAAAGAAAACAAATCTATTATTAAATTATTATATTAAATATAAATAATAACAATAACTTACCAAGTAAATTTTCGCTAAAATCAAAGTCATTGTCTAAATTCTCATCTGAGTCTTCAAAATCTACAATTTTAATCGTATCAGGAATATTTTCTTCATCATAAATACCTCGGATAAATAATTCATCAATTAAACTACAATTTCCACGAGGTTTATCACCAAAAACAAGTTCGTAAGGCGTTTTTTTATGTGATCTACAAATAGAATTATTCATGGACAAAACCACTAAATGAAGTCCATATGACCAATCACTCCTTCCAGAGGTTTCCCTCCACTTCCCCAATTTTTGTTGTAAAATACCATTTCCCCTTTCTACTAAACCTTGGGATTGTGGGTGGCGAGGCCTTCCATTGATAATTTTTACAGAAGGCCAAAGATTAACAAGTTCTTTGATAATTTCGGCGCAAAACTCCTTTCCGTTATCAGATTGTAAAATAGTTGGAGGAGAACCAATAGAAAAAATAAATCAAATAAAAAGGCCGCCACTTCAACAGCTCGTTTGGAAGTTAGGGGTTTTGCCCAAGAAAATCTTGTAAAGTGATCACGAACATGACAAATATATTTGTAATCACCATCAGCATCATATGACAAGTCAATCAAGTCAATCTGTAAAAAAAAGAAATTTTTCAATTAAAAATACATTTTTTTTTATAATATTTATTGACTAAACACTACCTGCACACGAGATAGATAATTTTTTGCAATTATTGGTTTGTTTGCTAAAGGATGAAAAGAAGGCTTACGGGTGGCACATATCGTGCAGTTGTTAACAAACTTTTCAACAATTTCCTGTCTTACAAAACTCCAATTTTGTTTAATTGATTCCCATAGTTGCTTTTGGCCTGCATGATTATCAATTTCGGCATGTGTTCTGCACAATACTTCGTACATATTTTCAACTATCAAGACAGGTTTATTATCACTAATAACAATAATTCTGTAATCACCTGGACTGATTTCTTCAAGAATAAATCTTTTTTTAGCCCACTCACGTGTAGCTTTTGTGTCAATTTCTTTGTTGGAAGGGTCAAGTAATATTTTCTTTATTCGCTCAAAAAGGTTCTTATTAACTAAAGCTTTTTCTTGCCGATTTTCTGGCAGAGAACTAATATATTTACTAATTATATCATCAAGTGTAGCTTTGCTAATAAAATTGTATTCCATTATAAAATTAAAAGATTAATGATAAAAAAACAATGTATGTAAAAAAATGTAAAAAGCGTAGAAGAATAAATGTAAAGAACATTAAAGTAGATGGTATGACAGTGTAACTATATTTATTGATTATTAATGCGTCAGATGACAGCTAACGCGCCTCAGTTGTCAATTATTAACTGACGCGCGTTAAGTGTCGATTAACATCTGACGTGCGTCAGCTGCATCTGACGCAAATCGACATTTGACGCACAACATATACATAGTATTAATGTCTAATAAAATACTTTGTGTACTTTTAAATGAAGTTGATGAGCAAGTTTAACGATTTTATCGGCAAACTTCATAATCATTTGTCCCATGATAATTGGCATATTACTAGTTATCAATATCAATTCTATCTGCTTCAAGAAAATACTATGATGATAGCTTCACTCTAATTATGTGATGTATGATTGTAGCGTTGGTCAACTTCAAGCAGAATAATTTCATCATGTTATTTTAATAATTTGAATGAAATATTTAAGTTACAAACTAAGAAATTTGTAAGACATCTTATTACTATAAACTTAGTGTTTAAATATTAATTCAAGAATAAAAAGTAAAAACCTGGCAACAAATCCAGCTACCACTTTTTTTATAGTAATGCTAGGGTTGGTCATATAACAGTGCAATCAACAGAATTACAAAAAGAATATAAAAAAAAAATAAAATTAAACCCATTTGTGAATTTAAAAAAAATAAAAGAAAGCCGACAATTACTTTTTAATAAAAAATTAAATTTTTATGTATTTCCCAACAATTATCCAAGCATGGCCTTGTTGAACTTAGCGAAATTATTAATTGTATATAATTAAGCATACCTATTTATTTAAGTATATAATAATACATCCATAAATTAAAGAAACAAGTTCCATAAATATTTCTTATAACCACTCATTTTCTTGCTCTTTTTAATTGTATAAAATTTTTAGAAAATTGCTCTTCAATAATTTCAACATTAGAACCCAAATAAAATAAAATTCATTTATTTACTTCCTAGAAATATTTTCTGTTTGTTATAATTTATAGTTAATTTACTATTAAAAATTTACCGATATTTGTGTTGACGAAAAAAAAGGCGCATAAAGAGGGGTATGATCATTCCAAAATAGAAAATTGTGATGGTATTGGTAGAAGAAAATGCATGGGTTAATGCGAGACAGTATAGAAATAGTTCCTTTGCTCCGCTCCAGACAATTGCCGTAGTTAAATTTTCATTTTCATCCTTTTGCATCATTCCTATAGATTGACTGACAAACATTTACTTTATTTACTAATGATGGGTAAAAATGGTTGATATAATTGATGATTATTTTACATGATCGAATTCGCTTTTAACATTAATCATTTTTTCTTTAAAAAAAAAAATAAATAAATAAATATAGACGGAAAGTTTAATACAAAGGATTCAGATATTAAGAATATAAATGCCATTAAATGGTTTTTGATGAGCATAAAAACAAAAAAAAGAAATTACAACTGTCAATATTCAACCCTCTAAAAATTGAGACAATTTAATTATTATTTTATTTACATTTGACTACTTGCTTCAGACATGAAACTATAGTGAATGATGTCTCAATTTATGTGCATACTAAACTTATCATAATCCTTTTTTAATTTTGTATAGTAATTTGCTAAAAGATTATCTTTTAAAAGAATTAGAAATTAAAATAGTTTAGCAATAAAATATAATGGCCTGAAGCCATGAAAGTATTGTATAATTTACATTTTTCATAAGCTATATATCTAAAAATCTTGAATGAATGTCGATCTCAAGGTCTTTAATTTTATAGGAATATTTTAAAATGGTTATTACATATTAATATATCAGTGTTTGGCAAATGATTTGAAATGACAAATGATTCAAATGACAAATTATTTGTCATTTGTCATTTGGAACTCAAATGATCAGTCATTTAAGTCATTTGAAGAATATTAAATATTCTGAGAATTATTATTATTTAATTTGTTTGTTTTGGAATGAAGAAATAAAATATTAAAATAAAATCTATTTTAATATGTAATAAAAAAAGTTTCAATAATTTTTGAATCACGTGATTCATTTTTATTTTTACAGGTTAAAAATAATTTTTTTTTATACCTATTTAATCATAAACTCCACTTTTTATCATTTATAAATCAATCATTTCACCAATAGTTATTTTACCAATAGTCAATTTTTTAACTACAAAATAGATTTAACATTTTATTTATGCATACAATAAATTCAATAAATTCTGGCCATATTATTGGTTATTAAAGCCAATTTTAAAATTACAGTAAAAAAGAAATAATTTGGTGAAATTTATTTATTTATTTATTTATAATAGTAGGCATAAGGATGGTAGAAATACAGAGTGTTAATTAATTACAAATATCACCTATATAATAACTATACTAAGGTGTCATATATTCACCCATCTTTTAAAGAATTTTAAATCCAAACAGACCAAAACCACACAAGTTTGAACCAAGAAAAGAAATAAAAAAGAAAGAAAAATTTGTCATATTGATCTTTTAACAATTTGGTGATTATGATTTTTATGACTATACACTAGGAACGATGATTTTTTGTGATCACAGAATTTCACAGGAAATCACAAAATTGGGCTAAAAAATATTGATAATTTTCAAGTTTTTGGCCTGATTTAGGATTTGCAATCATCATAATGCCAGCTAAATTTGGCCAGAATTTGCAAATATTAATGTTGGCTAACCTTGCATAATTCTGGTCAAATCACAGAATTCCATATAATTTACTTTTATCACACACAAAATTTACTTTATATCACCACAAAAAATCATCATCTCTGCTATACACATATTGTACATCATGTGATGATATAATTAAATTGTCCAATAGTCTTTCTGTATTTTAATGACAAATGATCAAATGACAAAGGATGCAAATGACAGTCAAATGACACCCAATCATTTGACATTTGGCATTTGGGTTTTTTGCAAAATGACAAATGCCAAATGATCGGGTATCATTTGATCAAATGACTCCTAATCCGAAAATGGTCAAATGACCAGGTCATTTCCGAACACTGTAATATATACATTTAATAATTTTCTTTTAAACGAATTTGTGTCATATCATAATTTTTACCTTGCACTTTTCATTGCTTAAAAGATTATAAGTGTATCACACGCTAATGATTCAACCGATTTATAATAAATTCTCAATTAATCATTTCATTTCTATTGTTATTCATAGAATTTATTAATTACATTTTAATATTATTATAAAAAATTATCATTATGGATGCAAAAAAAGCATAATAATTCGCTTTAGCTTACGAGATTAGTTAGATCAAAGAAAATTTCGTATTGATACTTATAACTTAAAACCAAATTTGAAAATTATCATAAATTTTAATTGGTAAATATAGGAATTTAACCAATCCAATGTGAAATGAAAATTGTTTTACTATAAATATTCTCTCATATCATTCCTCTACTAGTGATGCTAGCTTAACTGAAACCAAATATTAAAATTGTTTTAACATTTTTGATTTTAGCTTTAGCTAGTTGTTTACAATTGTTAAAAGCTGTAATAAGATTTAAATGATAGTTTGTCAAAATCTATGTTTAAAGTTAAAATTAACTTATACACATTCGATAAAAATAACTTCCAAAATTTTTTCATTATATAATGCAGGAATTTTCTATAAATTTTTCAGCTTTAGCGATAAACTATATATGATTAATTGATTATACATTTTTTGACTACAGTATATTTTAGCGATACATCTTTAAATATATTTTTAAGCGATACATTATTGATGATCATGTGATTTTAACGCTTTGGACTGTTACCTAGTTTATAAAAATTATAATCTAAGATATATAAGATAAATGTTAAATTACAACAAATAAAATCAGTAAATGTGTAATGAAAAAATGATGAGAATTGTGCAATTGTAAATATATCCTAAACTCAAATAATTTAGGAATAAATAAGAAATAAATAAATAATAATTGAATAAATACTTATGGTTAATTTTCAAAGATAATTCTCGAGGTATGGAATTTTCTGTGTAGTTTCGCATATAAAGAAAATAACATTCTTTGACACATTTGAATAAAAATATAAGTAAAAGTATTAAATAATTTTTCTTTAATACTCTGTTTTAGAACTCAGTTTCGGATGTGAGGATTTCACTTCTTGGATCAGTAAGTTTTAGTAAAATCTACATTATCTGTTATTATTTTTTTCTATATTATAAATATATCACTCATGTTTGTTTATTTCTTATAGGATCCTTTGACGCATAATTACAGTTAATGTTCATTATAGTGAGTAAACTAACTATTTTCGTTCAATATGACGAATATTCACAAAACCAAAAATTTCTTTATGGTAAACTTCTTATTAATACAAAGAATTCTCAATTCTATGTAATTAATTATAATAATATAAAAGTATATAATGGATTATTTTTCTAAATTATTCAAAGGTACTTTATTACTAATAGTATTTGCAGTATTTTTAATTCTATAATTTCTATTTGATAATGGTATCATTGGAATTTCATCATAACATCATAATTTTTTCAGCCATAATAAGATCTTAATTTCAATATTATCATAAATACAGTCAACTTTGGTTATAACGAGCCTTGTTATACTGAACCGGAATTTCCTGAACCGATTTATTATATATAATTCACTGGATATAACAAACCTTTATAATAAAACACTATATAGCGCATCCAAACTGACCCTATATATCAGCCATATCTATAACGAATGGTCATGTGACTATATAGTAATCCAGGCCAAATTTATAGTGCTGGCTAGAATTACAGTAACTTTTTCGAAAATTTATGCTAAACGAAATTATAATTCTGGCCAGCATTACAAATTTGGCCTAAATTACCTAGAACAGAAAGCTAGTTCAGTATATTACATAACGAATTTACTCTATACCGAACTAAACCCTCTGGAACAGAGGGTTCGTTATATCCAGAGTTGACTGTACTGTAATAGTATCTGATTCGTTCACTATATCTAATATCGAAATTTTATTAGTAAGTTTACTATTGAACAAAATTTGTTATAAAGTGAACTGAGAATGAAAAAAGTTCACTATAAACCAATTTTACTATAATGAGCTCGTATACAGTGTATACAGTAAAATATATTATTGGATGGGAAATAGAGATATCAGTCGTAAACCGTGTCCATCCAATAATTGAGTTATAGTTCGCTTATTAGGAATACTACGGTGACCAATAGGAATTAATGCTACCAATACTGGTTTCAATATTGGATGTCTCATAAAATATCGGTCGGTAAAATTCCACATATTTCTAATCGATTAAACAATAAGTGACAATAAATAATCATGTTATTTAAATTGATCTTGAGAAACTGAGAAAATAAGCATATATGAATTATATAATTAAATTAAAACTGAAATAAGATCACTTTAAACTACGATTAAATTTCATTCTTTTATCTTAAAACATAATTTGTTCGGTACAAGCTTTTGGTATGGTTAGAATACAATTATAAGTCACTAATTTTTATTACTTGTGATATATACAAAATTGTAATTATGAATCAAATATATTATTACAGAATGTCCTTATAGCTAATATCCAATATTTATTCTTTTATTTTATTAAAAATTTAGTTATAAAAAGTTTATATCATATTTATATGTAATATATGCCATATAGTTAGTTTAATTGATTCCAAGAAAATAAATCAAGAATTTTATATTATTTACACTGTTCAAGCTGAAAATAAATTATTTGTTTGAATGTTAATTCTTTACCTTTATATTGTATTAATCATTTACGACTATTTAAGTACAATATATTGTTTCAAAATATAATCAATAACATTATTTACATATTGCCTTTTGGAATTTCTGTTAAATAATCATATAGTACTTGAATTTTTTTTAGAATTAAATTTGTAAAAATGTGCCAAATTTACTTTCTCTCTTATATCAGATTTGAAGATTTTAATCACGGTATAACAATAATGAGTACAATATGACCTCCGTTAGTCTGTTGCATGTATGGTCAGCTATACAGTATAAATTTTAATATGAGGTATCATACTAATCATACTTACCAATTTTAGCACAATACCATATATACAACAGAGTATTCTCTTTTAATCATGCAAATTATGAAAAATGATTTGCAAATAATTTCTAATTCGTGGCAACTTTGAATGGGTAATAATAATGTGATTGAATTGTTATGATTGACAGAATATATATTCAATTTAGAAAAGATTTAAATTAAACATTATGTGTACTTATTATTATTCATTTTAACAATTGTTGTTTTAGACTTTGAAACGTTATTTTATGTATTCAGTTAGATTGTTTTTCTGTTATTGACGTTAAGTTTACACAAACTAAAATTATGCTAGCTATAATAATAATATGTGCGAGGTAGATCAAAAAGACAATACTAAGATTTGATGGTCACACATACTACTTTGTTACCAAATTTTTTCTTTGTGTACTCTCTACTTTACACTAAGTAATTTTTTTAACAAGCTAAAAGCTTTAATAAATTATATCTGCTATCCGAAGAGATTTAGTTTATGCGACAATCAATCGAGCAGTTGTGTCAATTGATTATAAAATTTATAATGACATTCACAAACATTATGAATTTATAAAACAAACAATTCTCAATGATAACTTTCTTACAAATGATGAAAAAACTGAAGCAATAAGATTACGTAATAGAGATTATGACCAATTTTGAGTTCTTTATAATTCAGGAATAAAAAGAATTTGTGAAAATTGCAATCAAAAATGCTTGGCTACGTCATCATATTGTGAATATTATATTTGAAATTATTTAAAAGCTTCAAGTTGGACATCAGAAAACAATGATATTGACAATTTAATACAAAGATGTCAATCAGAAGCACTCATGCCAAATATGATAATTGAATGGATTCCATATAATAATTTACAAAATATTGAATATCTAACAAGAGGTGGATTTTCTGAAATTTATACAGCAATTTGGATTGATGGAAAATATGAAGATTGGAATTCTAAAGAACAACAATTAACAAGATTTGGAGAACAAAATGTAATACTTAAAAAGTTAGAAAATGTAGAAAGTGCAAGTCAAAGTTGGTTTGAAGAGGTTTGTAATTTAAAAATAATTAAAGACTTATCTGTTACAGTAACGATTATTAACTTATTGAAGTTTTGAATTATTTATTACAGGCTAAGTTACATTTAACCATAAGCAATAAATGGACATCTATTGTTCAATGTCATGGTTTAACACAAAATCCATCAAATGGAAATTACATACTAGTACTAGATAAAATGGATATTAATTTAAGAGAGTATTTACAACAAATCCATAATCAACTTATGTGGAAAGAAAAAATTAATATTACTTTTGAAATAATTGGTGCACTTGTACATCATATTCATAAAGAGAATTCAATTCATAGAGATTTGCATTCAGGAAATATATTATATTCACAATTAAAAAATTTTTGGTATATTAGTGATCTTGGATTTTGTGGTCCTGCAGACAAACCATTGACAGCTACATATGGAAATCTTCCATACATAGCACCTGAAGTTATTAATGGAAAAGAATATACTTTTAAATCTGATATTTATAGTATTGCAATGCTTATGTAGGAAATTTCATTTGGACAACCACCATTTATGAATCACATATTGGCGGATTTGTTCCATTACCCGAACATATAAAATTTTGTTACACAAATTATTGTATAAATGAAGAATATGTAATATGGTAACCTTAAAAAGTATGTGTGACTAAAATAATGTAATT
>JADRCO010003357.1:0-10313 GCA_021464525.1 Rhizophagus sp. LPA8_4_AMF
ACTCATAAACATCACAAAATTTTACTTAATGAAATGAGCACGATCAGCCCATATGAAAAGGAAGAAAAACCACTTTGCATCTCCGGAATCTCGGAAATGAAAATTTAATATTGTTCTCAAATTTTCTTTCCTTTCTCAAAACTACTACTAAAAGATGTAGCCTGGTCTTAGGACCTATTGTCTTTTCAATCTTAAGACTATCCTAAAACTGAAAATATCAGACCAAAAAGACTACAAACTCTTATGACCTTAAATATTCTTTTTGAAGATCAATAAGACCGTCAGTCTTTTAAGACCAGTAGTCTTTAAAGATCAATTATATAAGAATTAAATCTTTCTTTCATTAAACGATATCAGTCTATACATGGCTGGCACGCTAAAGACGCAGTAATAAGTAGGTAATTACCTTATACGTCAATACGTCAATGTAGTAAGGAGATACTACTTTTCAAGTATTTTGCCATATTGACGTATGAGGTAGTAAAGTAGTAATTTTAATTTTAACTCTGGCCAAATTGTAATTTTGGCCAAAATTAAGTGTGATAATCAATAATCACTGTGGTGATTAATCATTACCAATGGGTTTAATATGAAAAAAATTATTTTTCTTGTGTTACAGCATATGTTGTATCTTAATGTGACGTATGCCGTAACATTTAGCGTTAGAAATGTCTGCAATCCCAGTAAGAAGCGCTAAAATAGTGAATTTTAACGTACTCAGCATCCAATGATCGTAGAAAGATAAAACCATCACCATTTGATTTGTTTGGGTGAAACGATTCTAACAAGTTGCATTTGTCTTTCTATGATCACTGGATCAAGAAATAGCTGACCAATAATGTTTAAGACCGGGAATGTAGGATCGGGTTGCCTTCACCTCGGTCCTGCTGCACCACATGTAATCTGTGACGATTACGTAGTTACATGTACTCATAATCAGGGGCCGTCTGTAGTTGTAGTAAAAAGCTAATAACCGATTGGATTTTACCAACAATAATGATGAAAGGAAAAACATACCCATGTGAAACAAAAATTATACTCATGATTATATTGGTTAAATGTGATATTTATTATAAATAATTAATTTATGACATTCTAAATGCCAAACTAATATAACAATAAAAAATGAAAGCAGATGAAAATAATAAAGAAATCAAACAAAATTTTATATATAAATTATAAATTATAAATATGATAACTTTGTTAATTTTCAACTATAGAAACAGATAATCCAAGGTATGGATCAGGCTTATTCATAGGAATAACTCTTCTTTTAATGTGAAATCCTTCAATTGGTTTAAAAACAAAATTCCTAATTAACATACCTAATAATATTTTAAATTCGGTCAAGGCTACTTTATTGCCTATACAAGCTCTTGTACCAGAAAGGAAAGGTAAATAGTTAAAATTTGTTACATTCTTAATTAAGGAAGGATCCAACCATCTTTTTGGATCAAATTCAGCAGCTGTTGGGCCCCAAATTTCAGGCAGTTTATGAAGTGTTGAAATTGCAATTATCATTACACTATTCTGTTTTTAAAATAAAAGATCAAATTAATAATTTTAAATTTTGACAAAAAAATATAAACCGGTAAATATACCTTTGGAACGTGATATCCTCCAAAAACTTGATCTTTAGTATTAAGTCGACTAGTAGCAGCAACTATAGTAGAATTACATAGTTAATAAGATGTTATAAAAAATAATTAAAAATTTAAATTTATACCTGGAGGATTTAATCTTAAAATTTCTTTAACTACGCAATTTAAATATTCCAAAGAATTAATTTCATCAAATGTGGGATTGAATTTCGATTTATCGGGAAAAGCCTTAACTAATTCTTCACGCAATAAGTCCTGCTCATGTGGATATTGTGCAAGGAAATGTAAAGCCCAACTAGTTGATATACTTGTAGTTTCATGTCCTGCTAATAAAAATGTCATAATCTAAAATATTCAAAAACATGTGATTAGGACAATATATATTTATGATGAATAATAATATTAACAAGAAAAATTATGATTTGGGAGCCATAGCGCTGGTAGGATTTATCCCATATTAGATCCATGGCACTATGACAAAATTCTTCTCTTATTTTACCTGATATTTTAACTCTTTGTCAGTCATTCTCTCTTCAATGGGTAATGTCTTATTTATGTTAATTAAAAGAGATAATAGATCTTTTCCTTTCAATTCACCACTTTCTGCTGCTTTATATTTTTCTTCAACCAATTTCTTTGACATGCGGTCAATAACTGCACAACCATTTTTAAATTTCCTATTTATATCAATTGGAAGATCTCTTATAGATGGAATAAAATTTGATAAATAACTAATGCCAAAGCGAAGAGCAGAATTTGGAGCATTCATAAGAGATTCATAAGCTTCTGCTAATTCATTTGAAGACGTTAATGAATTAAAATCGTAATTAAATCCTAAAAAAAAAAAAAAAATCCTTATTAATAATGCGAAACCATCAACTTGAAAAAAAAATTATTATTTTCTCACCAACTAAGCCAATCACATCTAACGTAGCTTTTGAGAGATAAGGAGTAAGATTAATTTCAGATTCTCCTAAGTTCACTTTATCTTCGATTAAACTTTTTAAGGTAAAAGCTACTCGAATAAACGTTGGAACCATTTCCTAAATTGAATGAACATATTAATTTAATTTAACTAACTATATTATATTACCCACAATGAATTATAATTACCTTGATGTTATTATGAACGAAAGCCGGATTCATCATTTTTCTTTGTCTCTTATGATCTTCACCTTCTGAAAATACAAGACCTCTACCAGCCATTGCAATAAGATCAGCCATCATGTGGGGAGGTTTAATAAAATCATAAACATGATTTAATGTAATGTCTTGAATTATTTTTGTATCTGAGATAAGAAGGACTGGTTGATTAAATAATCCATGGTATTTTATAATATTCCCGTATTTTTGTACCCATTTAAGGTGCGTGTGCTATATATTAAAAGAAAGAAAATTGTATAAAAATTAATTATGATTATCGATTTAATAATATTATTATTAACCTCTTCTGTCAAAATTGTTTTAATATTTCCGTAAAATAGACTTTCAGATGATGGTCCGGGAATTTTTCTCAAAGGTGTAATATAAACTGGCCAAATATATATTTTATATGTGAACCACCCTATAATTCCTAATACAAAAAAACCGACTAAGGAAATCACATCAAACATTTTGTTTTTGTTGTAAATTTATTAAAACAAATTGGGTGAATAATTTTTCTAAAGTCGTGAGGAAAAATTATTGCAAAATATATACGATTAATTCGAGTTTTCGGGTTTTCGGTAGATAATATTTGCCGTTGTTTTATTACATATGTAAAGAAGATATGCGTGTTGTACATTGTACAGTTGCAATTTAACGTTAATTGGACATTGGGACAGAGTGGTCGACGATCGACAACGTACTTTTCTAAATTTATATATTTACAGTATAAGAAGGTTCTATGATTGCCTAATATGCATATTTTTTATCGATTTCGGAATTTCCGGGGAACGCCAAGAAAGCCAAGCTTAACAAAGTTAATTAATTGCTTAATTTTATATTTTTAGATCATCACATCAGTCAGATACCGGGTAAAAGTCAGAGAACGTGCCGATCAAGTGTAAAGTACATTAATATTATGATTTGAATTGACTAATAGTATTACACAAAATATCTAAAAAGTATTTTATGTAAATAAACGTATATATATTATGTATGTGAAATAGTTTCTTTACTTCTCATATTTTAAATTTTATTTCATATATTTAAAATATCCTCTGAATTTTGGATGAGAGCAGCGATGAAAAATTTCGTTTTTATTTGATTTGTTTAATTTGCGTTGGTGAAAAATACTGTATTTGTTATAATATAACGATCATGATACTTCCATTTTATAATGAGATGTATGTTAAAATAATTATTAAGAATAAATATAATTGCATATAGCAGTCTAACTGAAATTTTAATGTTTTAAAAATCAATCAAACTTTTCTTTGTTAAATACATTTCTAAAAATAGAATGTTTTTATTGAATTTAAGCAAAAGATCACTTTGCATTCATTAAAATTAATAATTGCAGAATTTAGGTAACAAATAATTATCGAAAAAAAAATATGATTTAAATTAATCGAAAATTCTTTAGCGAAATATATTTTTATTGTCAATTTAAAACTTTAATAAGATAGTTAAAGTATTAATAGTGGTTTAATATAATAACCAATCGTGCAAGACAGATAATATACATGATGTCCTTCCCATTATTAGACCATTAAAAGTGGTTCTCAAAGCGAGATAACATAAATAATGAGTAATGACTACTGAAATTGCTTTTGCTGAAGCTTCTATCGCTAAGAAAATTTTTTTTGTTGCTAAAATATAAATGACGCTATCTTTTACAGTATATACATTATATGTTGTATGTGGTTTCTGGATAAGAAAAATCGGATCTTGGCCAGCATTACGAAATCCTAGTCCGGCACTATGCTATAATTCTGGCCAACATCCCGTATCCACATATGTGGATTCGTCCACATAGATTCCGTTTCCACCTACAACATATATATACAGTATATACATATAATGAAATATTATAAATTTGAAATTACAATTATAATTAAATTGTTCCAGTAAAACTGTATATACATTTTGAAATTTTGAAAGTAACCAACAAAATACTTTGTAAACGCATCCATTAAAAAATGAGATGCAGGTAACGTGCTGTATTACGAACGAAAATCGATAAGTATAAATTTAGATGTCGATCATTTTGTCCAATAACGTCGAAAAATTAAAACTATCGACGTATAATTGTACGATACGCAATTTTAAATTGTAAACAACGGCATCATGACTACCGAAAACCGAAATGATTAATCATATACAGTATCTTGCGATAAATTTCTCACGACATCTTATCGTTATTTATTCCAATAAAATCTGAAATTCATTACTAAATTTTGTTATAAAAAAATGCTTGATTTATCTTCTTTAATTGGCTTTTTTGCGTTAGGAATTATAGTATGGGTCATTTATAAAATATATATTGGCCAATTTATATTACTCCTTTGAGAAAAATTCCTGGTCCATCATCTGAAAATCCATTTTATGGAAACCTTAAATCATTTTTATTAGAAGAGGTCAATTATTGTTCACAATAGTCATTATTCTTATTTTAATTGACTTACGTATTTCCTCTTTTAATTTTTTTTGTATAGAATCCAGATCTTAAATGGATACAAAAATATGGAAATATTGTAAAATATCATGGATTATTTAATCAACCAACCCTCGTTATCGCAGATACAAAATTAATTCAGGAAATTACATTACAGCATTAAATCATGTTTATGATTATATAAAACCTCCTAAAATGCTGGCTGATGGTATAGCAATTGTTGGTAGAGGCCTTGTATTTGCAGAAGGTGCAGACCATAAAAGGCAGAGAAAAATGATGAATCCAGCTTTTACTCATAATAACGTCAAAGTAATTATACTTCATTGTAAGTCAAATATAATAAAAATTAATTAAATTAAATAATTAATATGTTCATTCAATTTTAGGAGATGGTCCCAACATTTATTCGAGTAGCTTTTACCTTAAAAAATTTAATCGAAGATAAAGTAAACCTAGGAGAATCTAATATAAATCTTACTCCTTATATCTCAAAAGCTACCTTAGATGTCATTGGAATAGTCGGTAAGAAAATAGATGGAAATTTTTTTCAATGTCGATATTTATGTGTTTTCTTACAATTTTACCTTTTTTTTTTAGGATTTAATTACAAATTTAATTCATTAACGTCTCCAAATGAATTAGCAAAGGCTTATGTTTCTGTTACAACCGTCCCACAACCTGCTTTACGTTTTGCCATTAGTTTATTATCAAATAAAAATTATGTGCCATATATCAGAAATATTCCAATAGACATGAATAGGAAATTTAAAAGTGCATGCGAAGTTATTGACCGAGTATCAAAGAAATTGATCAGAGAAAAATATAATGAAGCCAAAAATAGAGAATTGAAGGGGAAGGATTTATTATCTTTATTAATTAATATTAATAAAACATTACCTATTGAAGAAAAAATGACTGACGAAGAATTGAAATATCAGGTAAATAACCTAAAGATTACAATAATTTTATTGTTAATAATAATGTTAAATACGCATTGAAATATTATTACTTTTGGATATTTTTAGATTATGACTTTTTTAGTAGCAGGACACGAAACAACAAGTATATCAACATGATGTTGGGCTTTATATTTCCTTGCACATCATCCACATGAGCAAGACTTATTGCGTGAAGAATTAGTTAAAGCCTTTCCTGATAAATCGAATTTCAATCCCACATTTGATGAAATTAATTCTTTGGAGTATTTAAATTGCGTAGTTAAAGAAACTTTAAATTCTCCAGGTATAAATTTAATTCTTAATTTATTTAATTTATTTAGTAAATTGACTTATTACCTACTAACTTTTTACTTTAGCATCTCTTACTACCCGGACTAATATTAAAGATAAAGTTTTTGGGGATTATGTAATTCCAAAGATATATTTTATATACTTGTATTTTGTTAAATTTCAAAATTATATTAAATTTTTTTTACAATAGGATACTGTGATAATGATTGCAATTTCAGCGCTTCATAAGTTACCTGAAATTTGGGGCCCAACAGCTGCTGAATTTGATCCAAAAAGATGGTTGGATCCTTCATTAACTAAAAATGAATCAAATCTAAATTATTTACCTTTCCTTACTGGTACAAGGGCTTGTATAGGCAACAAAGTAGCTTTAACCGAATTTAAAGTATTATTAAGTATGTTAATTAGAAACTTCGTTTTTCAACCAATAGAAGGATTTCAATTCAAAAAAAGAACCCTAACTGTGAATCAACCTCACCCATATCTTGGATTAGCTGTTTCTAGAGTTGAAGGTTAACATAACAAAATTTTATTTCAACATAAGTTTATTATGCGAATTTTTATTCTTTACACCTTTTTATCTTTACGCTTTTTTATTATTCATAATTTTACTGTTATTTTGGAAGCAACAAGATTATGGGTAACTAGAGGATTCTGATTTGCGGCAATTATGTCACCGCCAGTTAAGATTCTTTTTTAAATGAACTTTTTATTTATTTTAAGTTTAGCACGGTATAGAAAAAGTTTTTTAGTAAAGGATTTATTTAGTTTAACTGAATATAATATTTTTATTATATGAAATTTTTTTTTTTTGGTTTTTTGCTTCGTATTAAAAACTTGAAAGCCGATAATTACTATAAAATTGAGGATTATAAAATTTATTATATTTGTTCACACTCCTCCCTATAAAAAATAAATGTCCGGAAAATGTCAAAGAAAATGTCCGGAATTAAATCAATACAAATTCCGGACATATGATTGTCCGGAAAATGTTCCAAAACCACACTCGTTTCCGGACACTCATTTTGTCCGGAATTTGTACTGGTTTTAGTTTTGTCCGGAAATTGTCCGTATTTTGTCCAAAACTTTAAATAATGGAAAATCAATATAAAAATCAGGATACTTTTGGGACATTTTACAGATATTTTCGGAACATTGTCCGGAAAACATCCGGATTTCTCATTTACAAAATTTATCAGTTAATTTCAGCCGAAATCTATCAATTAATTTCAGCCGAATTTATCAATTAATTTCAGCCGAATTTATCAGTTAATTTCAGCCGAGTTTATCAATTAATTTCAGCCGAGTTTATCAGTTAATTTCAGCCGAATTTATAGGATAATTCCTGCCAATTTATTGGATAATTTCGACTAATTCCAGCCGAATTCATAAATAGATATCAGTCAAATTTGCATTTAATTACAGCCAAATTTAAGATTAAATTTCGGCCAAATTTAGAAATGAATATACATTTAATTTCAGCCGAATTCGCAATTAAATTTAGAATTAAATATCAATCAAATTTACGTTTAATTTCAGTCGAATTTACAATCTAATTAATCTAATTTCGAAATTTAAATTATAAATCTTTATTAAATCAAATATAAAAATACATTATTAAACATTATACCGTATATATGTTATATTTTCAAAAATATAGAAAGAAATATAAATGTAAAAGAAATAAATATTTGCAATATCTAAATGTAAAAGAATAATAAAAGTGATATTAGTATTAGAATATTTAAAATGTAAAAATAGTGAAATATATGGTATTAGTAGTAGTATTTAAATGTAAAAATAAAAAAGAGATATTAGTATTAGTAATATTTAAACGTGAAAAAATTAAGAGATATTAGTATTTAAATATAAAAAAAATGAGAAATATTAGTATTTAAATGTAAAAAAAAATAACGAGAGATGAGAGAAATTAGTATTTAAATGCAAAAAAAATAGAGAAATATTAGTATTTAAATGTAAAAAAAAATAACGAGATGAGAGAAATTAGTATTTAAATGCAAAAAAAAATAGAGAAATATTAGTATTTAAATGTAAAAAAACATAACGAGAGATGAGAGAAATTAGTATTTAAATGAAATAAAGATGAGAGGTATTAGTTTTAATGTAAAAAAAGAGATATTAGTATTTAATGTGAAAAAACAATGTATTAGCATTAGTAATGTTTATATGTAAAAAAAACTGAAAGATAAACAAGAGATATCAGACATTATTTTATGGTACAATAAGTAAAAAACTCATTACCAGTATTATTAATTATATATATTTTTTTCTATTATAAATTGATTTTGAAAAAGAGCTCTTAAATATTGAAAACAAAAAGAAAATAAAAGAAAGAGGAAACATTTTTTTTTTTTTTTTGAAAAAAAAACGTATATTTTTAATTAATTCGTGATTTACTATTTTTAAACAATCAAACACGTATTGCGTATATCATAAATGACACGTGCATGATTAACTTACAAAAATTTTGATTGGCCATTGGCCAATTATTGATTCCTATCTGCTATAGTTACACAAATTATTTATATTGTGTATACTATATAGTTAAGACTTTAATCAGTTTAATGATGCGTATATCAGTGTATGTTATACAAAGTTAACATGTTGGTTTGTAACCTTTAAAGACTAAAAATATTTTTGGAATTTACGTGAGCAAGGTTTGAACCACAAAAAGATGGTCTTTTCTTTGAAATCTTTGTAAAAATCATAAAATCGTCATAAATTGGTAATAAAATAAAGCATTTAACCTTGCAAAAATAAATAAATAAATAAAAATTTTTTTGCATAGCATCTATTTTTTAATTTCTTCATTTTTTTGCATAGTATAGATTAGGTTAAACAAATTAAACAAATTGTTTATTGCTGATCATAATTTTGGAACTATTTTTATTGATATAGTGAAATATGATATTTTAAATAATAATAATTCAGATTGACAGGGTTAAAAGTAAAAAAGCGTCACCCATGTGATAATATGATAATTGCATTTTACCACCAAAAATCAACCTTTATTTAATGTGTAAAAATCAGGTTACATACGAAAAAAACTAATATTTCATGATTACAAAAAAATTTACCAGGCAAGTTTTAGCCAAAAATCAGAATAATCCTATTTTTTCCTTTATGTTAATGGAAAATTCATTTAAGATGTGTTAAAGTTTCTAACTATTGCGGGGGGTTTTTTTATTTTCATTGTAATCTTTAAATTAAATTTATAAATGTGAGAATTTATTTGAGTCAATAAAAAATAAAATTACTACACCTACCAATGACCTTCTTTGTTGCCGATCTGCGAGAATTTTGTTCAAAAAAATTTCTTGTATTGTTATCATTATTGTCATCTCCTTGTCTAACCTTTTTTTGTTTTTGATTATTGTCTGATCTTTTCATTCTTTTTTTGTCTTGAATAATACCTACAGACTTTTTCCCTTTCATATCAGACACTAAATTGTTAAGAATTACTTGATTTTAGCTTTAGATTTAGAAACAATGACTTAAATAATTCAACAATAATTATTCATATCTCCTTGACCTGGATTATCTTTAGGATGCATTACTCCAATTCCACGCTTATCAGCCAAAAAGTCAATTAATTCATCTTGTGCTTCAGGATATAATTTTAAATAAGCATTCATTAAATGCTCAGGTTCTTCACTTAGCCAAAAATTCTGATCTATTAAAGTAAAATACATTAGGAACTAGGAAGTCAGTTAATTCATTAAAAAATTACGATGACTATTAGGGCAGTGACAGATATTACCTAATATCACTTTATTAGAAGGTCTTACCCCCCCCCTAGGTAAGATTTTTTTTAACCAATATATTTAAATATATATATATTAC
>JADRCO010003358.1:0-10306 GCA_021464525.1 Rhizophagus sp. LPA8_4_AMF
GAGTATAAAAATGAATGAATTTATGAAATTTTAATTGTTTTAGTTTTCTAACTCACGAAAATGATCAGTCGTCCGTTACCAAACAATCTGGTTCTGCGAATATCAAAATTGAGAATATAAGTTATAGCATTATCGACACGCCGGGAATTTTTGACACTGACAACCTCGACGCAAATACCTTAGATGAAATCGCCCGCACTATTCAAAAGTGTGCTCGTGGTATCAAGGCCATATTATTCGTGTTTGGTGAGTGAGAATATTAGTGGTTACGTTCATGTTAGAAAAATATACTTATTGAAAAAAGCTGTTTGTAGAAGCCAAACGGTTCACGGAAGAACAAAAGGAATGATCAGAAGAATAAAATTATTTCTTGGAGAAGAGGCCCTCCAATACATGATTCCCGTCTTTTCGCATTGTAATAAAAAGCAGACTAAGGATCTCGAACATTTTAAAGAATCTTCTTCGTCAATTCTGTGGGTAATCGGTGGGCTATTTCTCCGAACCCAGATATTTTCCCGCCCGATAGTCTTGTGCATCAACAACATCTCAAAGGATTACATGATCACATCATTTCTATACATGGAGTCTATACAACAGCAATTCTCGAGAAGGCCCGGAGAGAGCAAGAAGAAAATGCAAGAATTGCGAGAGAAGCAGAAGAGAAACGACAAAGAGAATACGATGAACTTAAAAGAAAAGAAGGCGAAGCCATTGCAAGAGCGAACTACGAAAGGCAGAAAGCAGAAGATGAGAGAAAAGCAAATGAAAGACATAATCAGGAACTAGAGAATATAAGCAAACTCTAGTTTTTCAAATAAATAACCTAAACGAGAAAATGGCTGAACTTACAAAAGCAAATGAGAATCTTTCTAGTTCAATTATAAAACTTTTCGATCAAAATAATCAACTTAAGAAAGAAATTGATGATCTAAAAAATCGTGGTTGTTTCTGGCTTGAAACAAAAGTCAAGCTTGAATCGGGGAGGATCATTAAAATGTCAGAACTTCAAGTAGGAGTTCGAGTGCTATCAAACATCAGAAGTGGTATTATGGAATTCTCAGATGTTTACCTTATCGCCCATATTGGTAAACTCGATCATCAAGCGAAGTTTGCTAAAGTTAGCTTTACCAGGCCGGATGGCTCTAAAGGTAATTTGTTTTAAATTAAATTTATTGTAAACGATCAACTATCTATATACAGTATTAACTTATGGTGTAATTTCTTATAGGTAAATTACTGCTAACAACTACTCATTATGTCTTTGATGAGAATTTGTCAATTATATTTGCCCAAAATTTGCGTCCAGGAGAAACAAAGATTTTGGTTTCAGATGATAACAATAAGCTAGTTCCAGTCTTTGTGGATGATGTAACAAACGTGAGTTTGAATCTAAATTTAATTTTAAGTTTAAAATTTCTTGATAGTTAGTTACCTTGATATTTTAAACAGGAATGGCATGACGAATATATTAGCTTCTACACACGAGCTGGCTCAGTTATTGCTAATGGAGTACTCTGTTCCTGCTATGATCATTGCCCACCGTCTCAAACGCTCATGGATTTGGTCTTTTTACCAGTTCGTTGGTGGACTCGTATAATTCCAATTACGCACCGAGAAGAACGACTTCACCCATACGTTCAGTTCTTAGAAACAGCATATCTTTCATTTATTAACGCTCTGAAGAAAAGTAAACGACTTATTGAGAACTAGATTAGATTTGGATAGGTGTCGATAACTTAATTCAAATAAGTTCATAATTATTACAATAAAATTAGAAGTGCACATACACCAATTAAATAAAGATCTGACGATAATTTTTGTTTCATTATATTAACATAAAATAAAACCTATATAGCTATTTTTAGCGTAAAAAGTAACAATTTTTTCGAAATGATGAAAATTGGAAATCATTGCCGCAGTACTGCATATATATTTCAGGGAATTAATAGAAAATTTTACAATTACGTCACCAAAGATATTCCTCCGCTTTGCTCTGGGCAATCATGAAAGCCATTTAATATAAAAAAATTGTTATAATGCAGAAAATTCTTTAACTACCTATTTATTATAATAACGATAAAATTTGCAAAAAAAAAAAATCGTGACACAAAACATAGTGGTGTGAAATATTGTCATACAATGTTTCCTTTATAGGATAATTCAAAGTCGATTTTTTTCGCCAAAAAGTTTCATTCATTATAATTTTGTGTGACATTTTCAAATACTTTTATGGTTGTTGTACTCTTATTCTATTTTAATGGATACAATTAATAGCCTTTTGAGAATAATTATTACAGTTTAGAACAATATTATTCATCAAAAAAAAATGTAACATTCGAACATTCTGTGTAAACAACGATTTCTTATTTAACTACTACTTCCGATTAACATTTCCTTTTTATCATCGTTAGTGAATTAACGATATATTTCAGCCTGAAACAATAACCATGACAAATAATACGTAAGAAATCAATAAACTTATCGGAAAATATTTCCTTTTTTTTTTTACTTACTGCATATTTATCCATCATTAACGTTAAGTCTCCCGTTAATTATCAACGCACCAGTAGTACTCTTAGTTGGAAAAACGGGTATGCACTGACATAATGTCTTTCTTTTCAAACGTTTCTAATTGGAAATATATTGTGCATTTATTGTTAGGCGCCGGTAAAAGTACATTAGGAAATTTAATGTTGGGAACGTCTGAAGATAAAAATCCTACCTTCTTTGTTTCCGATAGCTTTGTAAATATAATATAAATTTATATTCTTGACATCAATATACTGTAATGTTGTTAGTTACTGCTGCATATTCATATTTATCTTCTAACTTCTCAAATCTTCCGAAAATGGCTGAATAGTCATCTGCCACTAAAAAATCTTGTTCCGCGAATTATAAAATTAATGATGAGATTTACAACATTGTCGACACGCCAGGAGTTTTTGATACTGAAGATCTCAACACAGATATCTTAGAAGAAATCGCTCGCACTATCCAAAAGTGTGCTTATGGAGTCAAAGCCATATTATTCGTGGTTGGTTAGTAAAAATACAATTGACTACTTTCACGGTAGACTTAAATTAGATGTATGTATTGATAGTAAAACTGTTTATAGAAGCCAAACGGTTCACGAATGAACAAAGAGAAATGATCAACAGAATATCGTTATTTCTTGGAGAAGAGGCTCTCCAATACATGATTTCCGTCTTCTCACATTGTAACACCAAACAGACTAAGGATCTCGACCATTTTAAAAAATATTGCTGGAATGATCCAGTTAAGGCTTTCGTCAATTCCGTTGGTAATCGGTGGGCCATTTCTCCTAATCCAGAAATTTTCTCGCCCGATGATCCAGTGCATGAAAGTCGCCTCAAAGAATTACAAGAAACCATCACCTCAATAGACGGAGTATATACAGATGAATTTCTTGAGAAGGCTCGGAAAGAACAAGAAGAAAATGAAAGAAAGGCGAGAGAAGCAGAAGAGAAACGGCAAAGAGAATATGATGAACTTAAAAGAAAAGAAGGTGAAGCCACTGCAAGGGCGAACTACGAGAGGCAGAGGGCAGAAGATGAGAGAAGAGCGAATGAAAATCGTGATAGGGAACTTCAGAATATCAAAAACACATTACTTGAACGAATATCAAAACTAGATGAAAGAATGGCTGAACTTTCCAAAGCCAACGAGGAACTTTCCGATAGAAATAGAGAACTTTCCACAAACATTATGGAACTTACCAATAGAAATAATCAACTTTCCGAACTCAATAACAACCGCTGTTTCTGGCCTGAAACACAAGTTAAGCTTGAATCGGGAAGGATCATTCAAATGTCAGAACTTCAAGTAGGAGATCGAGTGCTATCAAACATCAGAAGTGGTATTATGGAATTCTCAGATGTTTACCTTATCGCCCACATTGGTAAACTCGATCATAAAGCAAAGTTTGCTAAAGTAAACTTTACCAGGCCGGATGGATCTAAAGGCAATTATTTTTCAAATTGGTTTCATTACAAATATTGAATTATTCATTTACAGTATATTAACATTTGGTGTAATTTTATTTTTAGGTCAATTACTGCTAACAACCACACACTACGTCTTTGACGAAGGTTTATCAATGATATTTGCCAAAAATCTTCGACCTGGGAAAACAAAGATTTTGGTATCAGATGATAGCAATAGGCTAGTTCCAGTATTTGTGGATGATGTGACAAATGTGAGTTTGAATCTACTAATTTCTATTAAGAATGTAAAAATTACTTTTATTGACAGTTACTTGATATTTTATACAGGAATGGCATGATAAGTATATTAGCTTTTACACCCGAACTGGCTCAGTTATCGCCAATGGTGTTCTTAGTTCCTGTTATGATCATTGTCCACCGTCTCAAATGCTTATGGATCTAGTTTTTTTACCAGTTCGTTTGTGGACTCATATATTTCCAAGTACACATCGAGAAGAACGACTTCATCCGTATGTTCAGTTCTTAGAAACGGCATATCTTTCATTTATTAACACGTTGAAAAAAAGGAAAACGACTTATTGAGAACTAGATTTAGATTTGGACGTCAATATTGCAAGTCATAATTATATACCAATTAAATAAAGATCTGATGATAATATTTTTTTTCTTTATAACATACAAAATAGCAAAGGATATTTTTCGAATAATGATAATTTTTAATAATAATATCGAATAATTTAATAATAAAATGAAAGTCACTTATAATACAGTATGTTGCGGTCTTATAAGCATCCTTTTTGCACTCAAGATCCTTATAATTCTGGCCAATACAAAATCGTCATAATTCTGGCAAATACGGTAATAATAAATATTGACACAATGCTGGAAAAATTCATTGACCACCTATTCATGACATAAAGTGCAAAGTTACAGCGAATAAACAATTTTAATGAATTGGGATTTTATAGTTTACTTTATTAAAATCTCGACACTTTTTCAGGAATATTGAAAATTACAAATATCATGTAAAAAAAAACTGCGCCACTAGACGTAGTGTATGAATTATATATCATTAAATATATCTGCAGCATCTTTACAAGTATAATTCATATTTTATGTCATCTCTTCGTAAAATTTGCTATAAAGAAGTTAAAGAAACCGAAAATAAAAAAAAAGAATATGGTAGGTGAAAACAAAATTTCGACCAATTTTTTTCATTTATTGAAAGAATATTGCTAAATATCACCGCTAGTGATTTGTCACCTTACCAGAGTTAGGATAGAATTTTGGGCAGAATTAATAATGCCATGAAACTCTGCCCGTTCAGTAATACTTGCTAATGCTGGTGCGGTGAGAATCACCTGCAGTGAGATTTAGCAATACCCTTATTGAAATTTGTGCAACATTTTCAAATACTTTTATGGTTGTTGTACTCTTAATTTATTTTAATAGAAACAATTAATAGCCTTTTGAGGGTAATTACAGCTTAGAACAATATTTACTCATCAAACAAATGTAACATCCTTTGAACATTCTGTGTAAACAACAATTTCTTATTTAACTATTACTTCTGGTTAATACTTCTTTTATCATTATTTGATGAATTAACGATATTTTTCATAACTATGGCAGATAATACGTAAGAAACTAAAAAACTTCTATAAAAATAAAAAATAAAAATCATATTTCTTGAAATTCCAATTTTTTTAATTACTTATATTTATTTATCATTAACGTTAAGTCCTCCGTTGGACATTAATGCACCAGTTATACTCTTAGTTGGAAAAACGGGTAATGCACACTTCTATCTGCCATTTCATTTTTGTCTTCGGAAAATTATTAAATTATATTACATTTATTTATAAGGTGCCGGTAAAAGCACATTGGGAAATTTGTTGTTGAAAACTTCTGAAAATCCAACTTTCTACGTTTCTGATAACTTTGTAAGCAAAAAAATATATAATAATGAACACAATTTTAAGTATTTTCAACTATATTAGTTTTTTAACTCTCGAAAGTGATTAGTCATCCGTTACTAAAAAATCTGGTTCTGCGAGTTACAAAATTGGGGACGAAACTTACAATATTATCGATACACCAGGGATTTTTGACACTGACGACCTCACCGAAGATACCTTAGAAGAAATCGCTCGTACCATCCAAAAGTGTGCTTATGGAATCAAAGCCATATTATTCGTATTTGGTGAGTGAAATACTGATGATTACGTTTATGATGGGACTAAATTAGAAACATGTACTGTTAAAATACTGTTTACAGAAGCCAGACGGTTCACGAATGAACAAAAGGATACGCTCAACGGAATAAAAATGTTTCTCGGGGAAGAGTCTCTCCAATACATGATTTCTGTCTTTTCCCATTGTAACAAAAAGCAGACTAAGGATCCCGAATATTTTAAAAATTCTTGCTGGAATGAACCAGTTAAGGCTTTTATTGACTCCGTGGGTAATCGGTGGACCATTTCTCCGGATGCAGAAGACTTTCCACCCGATAATCTTGTGCATAAACAACGCCTCAAAGAATTGAAAAAACATATCACCTCTCTAAATGGAATATATACGTTCGATATTCTCGAAAAGGCTCGGAAAAAGCAAGAAGAAAATGCAAGAATTGCGAAAGAAGCCGAAGAGAGACTACAAAGAGAATATGATGAACTTAGAAGGAAAGAAGGCGAAGACAATGCAAAAAAGTACTATGAGGAGCAGAAGAAAAAAGACGAAAAAAAAATTCTTGAAGAAAAAGGAAATGAAATTAATAGTATTAAAAGCGAATTTCTTGGCAAAATAAATGGGCTAACACAGGAGATTTGTGATCTCAAGAATCGTGGTTGTTTCTGGCTTGAAACAAAAGTCAAGCTTGAATCGGGGAGGATCATTAAAATGTCAGAACTTCAAGTAGGAGTTCGAGTGCTATCAAACATCAGAAGTGGTATTATGGAATTCTCAGATGTTTACCTTATCGCCCATATTGGTAAACTCGATCATCAAGCGAAGTTTGCTAAAGTTAGCTTTACCAGGCCGGATGGCTCTAAAGGTAATTTGTTTATTATGAATGATTAACTATCTATATACTGATATTAACTCTCGGTGTATTTTTTTTAGGCCAATTACTGCTAACAACCACTCATTATGTATTTGATGAGAATTTGTCAATTGTATTTGCCAAGAATTTGCGTCCAGGAGAAACAAAGATTTTGGTTTCAGATGATAAAAATAAACTAGTTCCGGTATTTGTGGATGATGTAACAAACGTGAGTTTAAATCTTGTGTTTTTAACTTTAGATTGTAAAAAATTTCTTGATACTTATCTTGATATTTTAACAGGAATGGCATGATGAATATATTAGCTTCTACACACGAGCTGGCTCAGTTATTGCCAATGAAGTACTTTGTTCCTGCTATGATCATTGCCCACCGTCTCAAACGCTCATGGATCTGGTCTTTTTACCAGTTCGTTGGTGGACTCATATAATTCCAAGTAAACATCGTGAAAAACGACTTCACCCATATGTTCAGTTCTTAGAAACAGCATATCTTTCATTTATAAACGCCATGAAAAAAAATAAACGACTTATTAAAAGCTAGATACAGATTTTAGCATCCGATTCTTAGGGTATTTATTAAAAAAGGTGAGGTCGTACGAGTTACGCGGAAATTTGGATTATCATGTATTGCAAAACAAATAAATTGATAATTATTCAGTAAATTAGTAGCGCGCATACATCAATTAAATAAAGACCTAATTGTCAATAATTTATTTTTCATCATATTAACTTAAAATAAATCTATTTAAAAGTTATTTTACACATACAAAATAGTAAAGAATTTTATTCGAAGAATGATATTTTTAATAAGAATACTCAAATATTGTAATCAAAACTAGGAAAACGGAAACAGTTATAGTTCCGTCGCAACCGATGAACCGAAGGATCGTAGTATGCGTTCAATCAGATTTATTATTCGTTATAAATGACAATGTAACATACTGTAAGTATATTTCAGGGATAAAAAGAAAATAAGCTTATTCAAAACGAAAAGATCCTTAATTCAAAAAATTGGAAAGTTGTAGCATATTTTATAGATCAAAAATGTGGAAACAGCGATAGAGAAGTCACTAAAGGAGAATAATATTGATAAAGTATGGAAAGTGAGAAATCGTAAGGATATTTTAGTGGGAAAACAGATTTAAAAAAAGGAGAAGATAAGGAGAAGTTGAAAGTGAAGAAGGACGTTCATCGCGATAGGAACCCAAAGGTGGAAGTTTCAATACATTCATCGCCTAAAACCCACCAAATAGAGTTTATGCGGGGTTGGACAAGGTTGAAGTTGCCGGTAGTGGAGGTGATTGATAAATTTAGAAAGAATTCTGATTTATTTGAGGTTAACTGAATGTGAATTAGCAGTGTCAGCTGAAATTTCTCTTTTTTTTACTTACCTTTATATTGATAAAATATTATTTTTTTTCCTATACGCCACATATTTTAAATAGTATAATTGGTATAACCTATCACACATTTCAAAAATGCTTTCTAAATAAGGCCAAGTAACAACGAAACTTTATTAATAATATATTTAAGAAAAAATATCGAAAAAAAGTTCAAGATTAATTTCGTAATAAATGTTTTACTAATTATTTTTCACAATGTTTAATTATAGTTAAAAATGTTCAATTTTTCAAATTTCGCAAGGAATCGAGGAGGAGAATGATGAAGAATTACAGAAACCACCAATGGAATTGAAAAGAGATATCGTTTCACCAAAAGAAGCCCTATAAAAAAAGTATATACTTAAAATGTACTTATATACTTTATATACTTTAAAATATACTTAAAATACACTTAAAATTACAAAATGTACTTAAATTATATTAAATTATACTTAAAATTGCAATTTAAAATATAATTTAAGTACATTTTAAATATAAAATTTTACACTTAAAATATACTTAAAATTGCAATTTTTAGTATATTTTAAAATTTTAAGTGTATTTTAAGCACATCTTAAATATATTTTAAAATTTAAGTATATTTTTAGTATATTTTAAAGAAAATTTGTTTCATAGGGAAGTAGTTGATGTAATAGACGAGTATCGAAAAGGAAAAATCGAAGATATGGATTTTGTGTATACTCAATATGATTTTTTCAGCTACAAAAGAACATACGGCAAATTGGATAACAAAATACAAAATTGGAAATTATTTCGGTTCAACGTCCAATGAAAAAGCTTGGCACGAAATTTTAGTTGAAGCTATTACTAGTAAAGTGGCCATAGAGAATAATATCAAAGTAGTTTTGAGTGAATGGGTTCACAATAACGATAAGAAATTTGAAATAGACGAAGGAATTATTCGTATAGTGGAACAAAGTGATTTGGTTAAAAAATTCACAATCCTTAACGAAAATTTCACCAAGCGTCTAAAGGTTGAGAATATAGAAGAAGAACCGACGAATGTGAATGATAAACGTCTCAAAAATAATAAAACATCAAAAGCGTTGGAGGGTAGAAAGTGAACAAGATAAGACTGACAATTAGATTGGAATATAGTCTAGATTTTTGGACTTCGGCTGTTTCGTACTCCGTTTGAACACTGTCTAACAAATGGTAATACTTTGGACGAATTATTTAAAATATTATATGAACTCTTGTATGTAACATAAATATTAAAATAATTAATTTATTATGATCAAGTAAAGCTACCACTTTGCAGAAACTTTTTAAATCGAAACCACATCGCGACCAAGTCGAAATTATATCATAAGCCTTATAACCAAGGTTTGGTCACGATGTGGTCTCACATCGTTACAATAAGTTCAAGTCATAAAGTTGACGCATATTAAGGAGATCGTCACCTGATTTAACCGGGTCGTCAAAATATAGTAAAAATGTATTATCAAAACTGTTAAAGTGTATTATCGAAATCATTAAAATGTATTGTCAACGATGAAAAAATATATTATCGAGTTTATAAACAGATCGTAAAATTGCATTTTCGAGTTTGTGAATATTTTTTAAATATTTAGTTTGTTGTACTTTTGAAATTGTCAAGTAATGACATTGAACGACACATATTCTCACATACAAATTATTTCTAAAATTACAAAGCTTCCATTTTCTATCATTTTTAATCTCAGTACACAGGCGATCGCGATAAATCGGATTGGTTTGTTCCAAAGAAAATATCCGGTATATCAAGATATCCGATATATCAAAAAATCTTCTTATGCCGGATTTTATATGAAAATTATGTTAGAATCCGGTGTATCAAGATATAAAGAAAAATAAAGCTATTCCCAAACTTTGATTAAAAGATTAAAATAAAAAA
>JADRCO010003359.1:0-10306 GCA_021464525.1 Rhizophagus sp. LPA8_4_AMF
TTCAAATGACTTAAATGACTGGTCATTTGAGTTCCAAATGACAAATGACAAATGACTTGTTATTTGAGTTATTTGTCATTTCAAGATCATTTGCCGAACACTGATTCCAAGTACTAAGATTCGTATATACTTACAAATCTTGGTCTTCTTTTCCATTCTTCGGAAACCCAACTGAAACCTATATAAAAAAAACAAGAACGGTTAGTAACCATTCCATAATATTAAAAAAAAGAAAGAAAAAAAGCTAAGGTTCTAGCGTTACTTATGAATCTTACAGGTTCTTTTTTTCCGTTCTTTGGAAGCCACCTGAACCTATAAAAAAAATATTAGTAAACCGTTCCATAAAAATAAAAAATAAAAAAAACCAAGATTTGCACTTACTTACAAATTTTGGTTTTTCTTCAGATTTCGGAAGCCCACCTGATTCTATAAAAAAAGAAAAAGAATGGTTAGTAATCATTCCTTAATATTAAAAAAAATCCAAGATTCGTAAGATAAAATACTTACGAAACTTAAAGGTTCTCTTTTTCCGTTCTTCAGAAGTCTACCCGAGATCTATAAAAAAAAAGAAAAAGAACGGTTAGTAACTGTTCCATAATATTAAAAAAAATTTAAGATTCAAAAGATATATAATACTTACGAATCATAAAGCTTCTCCTTTTCCCATTTTTTGGAAGCCCACCTGAGACCTATAAAAAAAGAAAAAGAATGGTTAGTAACCGTTCCAAATAATTAAAAAAAGAAAAAAACCAAGATTCATACTTACTTACAAATATTTGGTTTTTTCCGTTCTTCAGAAGCACACCAGAACCTATAAAAAAAAGGAAAGAACGGTTAGCAAACCGTTCTATAATAAAAAAAAATAAAATAAAACCAGATTCGTACTTACTTACAAATTTTGGTTCCCAGAAGCACAGCCGAACCTATAAAAAAAGAATAAGAGCGGTTAGTTAACCGTTCCATAATATTAAAAAAAGAAAGTAAAAAACTAAGATACTTACGAATCTTGGTTTTTTCTTTTTCTATTCTTTAGAAGCTCACCCGGAACCTATAGAAAAAAAGGCAAAAACTGTTAGCAAACCGTTTCATAAATATCAAAAAAAACTAAGATTTGTAATGAATCTTTGGATTTTTTTCTGTACTTCAGAAACTCACCCAAATCCCGTTCCAATTTTTCCTTAATATCCAAAGTCTGGTTCATGTAATTCATTCCGGCAATACCTACAAGAAAAGAAAAAAAAGTAACGTTAATAATGTTACTAAAAAATATAATAAAAAAATGAACCCTCCCTCCCCATTACCTTATATTCAAAGATACCTACAAAAAGAAGAAAAGAAGTAACTTTAAAAACGTTATTAAAAAAAATATAAAAAAAAGAACTCTCCCATTTACCTTTCACCTATAGTCTGATTCGTAATTTCGTCCGGCATTCTTACAAAAAGAAGGGAACGTTAGATGCATTTCTTATTTATACACATCACACTCACCCAACTTACCTCCTGTGTAAGTCCAGTCTGAAGAAAAGAGAGTCAATATATTATTGTGCAAGCAGGAGTCAAACCTGCACCTTACGACTGAATCGTATGCTCTACCGTTGAGCCTTCGGGACACAAGTAAAAGGTCTGAATAAAAAAAATTAAGTTGAAATCTTAAATAAAAAGAGTTCTGAACCTGATTAAAAAAAGAAACTAATTTAGACTTTTATATCAAAAGTCTATTTAAATCTTAGGAGGTCGAATGTACATCACTACTAATTTAAGAATATTACTTTCGGCTATTATTTAAATGGGTTTAATTGTAGGTTATGTAAACTTTTGGCCATTCTTAAAGAAAAGGAGACGCAAATAGTCATGACAATGTTATATAGGATTTAAATGTTTGGCATTTGCCACAATAACAAATTATAATTAAAAAAAATATTTTTTATATATTTAATTTATAAATTATATCTATTTCAATTGCTATTTGGTATAGTAATAAATAGTAATATATTTATTAATATTTCAGTATTCTTAGCAACTATCAAATGGTCTGATAATATTCCAAAATTTACCTGATTTTTTTAAAAGAATATCGGGTTTAATCATATGAAAATCATAAGACAATAGGCATATTGATTTTGCCTGATATTGACTTATTGACTATCAGGAAATATCTATTCCTGATTTATCCCGATATTTACCCAATACTTAATATACTGATATTCTTTCATTTGACCAGTGTCTACTATACCAACTATCGTATTCGTAAGCAAAATAAGAGATGACCACACTTGTATTACGGGTAATGCGGGTTATTGGTATTCATGGAGGAACTGATTAGCAATAAATCTCATCTATTTTGTAGATAACGTAACATAATATTAATTATCCATGTTTTATTCTACTCTAGCATTATTCCAAAAAATCCTAAACAGTTTCGATTGAATGAGCTTACGTCAAATTAATGACAAAAAATCATATATATCTAAAGGATACGCTTCAGTGGAACTGAGCAGGCCATAGCCTGGACTTCATCTAAAGCTCACGTATCATTTACATTAGTAATCTTGAACCCTTTTTATAGTTTTGTTGTCGCTGAACAAGATTAGCAGCCCAAAAATAATGTAAAGCTCATTAAGCTAGTATTCTTAGAGAGTTGAAATCCAGTTACGAAAAAGAAATAAAATAATATAAGTAGTCAGCTTGTACAATATAAAATAGTAAAACCTGAAGGGTATTCCTTCAGAATGTAACAAGTGATTGTGCAGTTTTGGGGAAACTTTGGACTGGAACGCTCTAGTGAAAAATAGAATAAGAAATGAAGAAAAGTTTTCTTTTACATTCAGACACACATAGGCACACATGTCTGACTCTTTTCTACTACTAGCTGGTTGGTCTATAAAATATGTGATATTAGGACCTTCAAAAAATATCCTGTTGAACTTTTGGTATACGTTTTTTCAACAAACAGGAATTACTTCACATTTATCAAGTTTCGGATGACATTATTCCCATATAAAAAAATTTAATCATTTATTACTGTGGAATTAATTCGGATTCTTATTATAATGTTGTAGTCCAATAATTTTATAAGATAGAAATGAGATACCTAAAGTAGACGACCGCAGACACACAGTTCGACTAAATCAATAACTACATAAAAAATACAGCCACATGTCCAAAAGGTAGAATATTTCTATTTATGCTAAGGGGTATTGTACCCTGCATCACTACAATCTTCATCACCACAACTAAGATTTTCAAATTCCTCATTAAGGGCAGTAATATCGGTCAAAGTTAGTGGGATGGAATTATCCACATTGCTTTTGTCATGTTCATGGTTATAGTTATAGTAATCCTCGACATCAGAACCAGGATCAGAAGGTGGATTTTTAGTATCTCTCTCGAGAGCTAGCCTTTTGGCATGAACATCACTTTCCCTATGTTTGTTCAAGGTTTTCTTTGATGCAAGAGATTTATCGTATACATCACACCAATTTTGGACAGCTAAATACAAAATGACACTATGTTAGCATTATATATTACTGTCCTGGAAATATGTGAAATATGTACCTTGGACTACAAGATGAATTTTATTTGGATCCAGATTACTAAAATGATTTTCAATCTTGCTGAAACCATCTATAATCCTGGTACCTTCACTAACGGACTCAACTATTGAATCGGAGTCAGCATTTTTAACTTGTTCAAGCACTGCCTTATTATCAGGATCGATATCTACTTGCCATAACTTGATGCTAAGACTACCAGACATAAAAGTATCGCTCTGATTTTTCTTTATGACTTCTCGAAGTTCACAAATCCATTCCTTTTTGTCAATTTTAATTTGGAACTGTTTTTCAATAGGATTATCTTTAATAACACAGTTAAGGGTAATTTCAGTCATTTCTTCATACATAGTTAAACTCATTCCTGAAACTGTTTCATAGTTGTATTTATACTTCAAATTTTCACAGTCCCTTTCCCACGACAAACCTGTTTATGTTCCACGTCACTGCGGTCAATAACACTTGTTCCACAGTTTTTCAAAAAAAAGATGTTGTGCCAAAAATATATGCGGAATACGTAAGGCATCGCACAGAACTAACGATTTGGGAGGGGTATCTGATGTGAATAACATCTTGGACTAGCTGGATCGAGAACAAAACTATCCTTATGACTGCGCCTGACCTAAACTAGGTGATATCACTTTACTGAGCATTCCAGGTGACCATCGATTCACATGACCCAGTCCCTCAGTCATCATGCAACTGCCTCTAGATGAAAAGGACTCCAGAACGGCAAATGAAGATAAATAATTCAGTGTAAACTGTAGCTATAGAATACGAGACTAGAGTTATAGACAATGGTGAACAATGAATCCATGACAGATAATTACGACATTTCAGAGATCAGAGATGGACATGATTATATAGCTCATATTGATAGAGACACTGCTTGAGATAAATGAACTATCTAACAATGCCAAGGAGTAGTGTCTTGAGTATGTTAAACAATATCTTGATAAACATATAAGTGGTTTATTGTATAACGAAGAGACATTATTTTGAAAAAACTCAAGCAGAACTACGGAGTGGGGTTTGCCCAGTTTCACTATTCCAAGGGAACTCTATTTCTTTGGGCTTTGCCCAGACTCCATCTAAAAGGCTAGGCAGAGCCTACGAAGTAAAGCCAAGAGAAGAAAAAAAACTGAAATCCCTTTGGGATGTGCTTCAGTGCAATCGAACCCCGCTCACAGATCAAGATATTGATGGAAAGTCTTCTCCATTTAACCAAAAAGATATTATCAAGTCCGTCTACAATTAAATATGAAACGCAATAAATAGTAGAAAACTCCGTCATGAATTGTGACGATGAATTAACTGAGGTCATTGATGGCAAAACCGTCACTTATTGTAATGATGAATTAACTAAGGTTAGTAATGATATCTCTTTAAGATAGATTTTGCTTCATAAAAATTGACCTACTTATTTTTAAATAGAATTTCCTTCATCTGCTAAAGCGTAACCACCTCTAAATTCAACAAATTTCATGATAGTATACAAAAATATAGAGTAACATAAGGTCAATAAACTTAGATCTAATATCACTACTCTCCATTTTGATCTCTGCCCACAAAGTGAGTCATGCTCAGTTTCACTGATGTTGATTCAGAAAATCTAGTATTCAAATGTGTAAGACTCGTAATATAATCAGGTTGTGATTTGCATACAAACGAATTGAGAGAAGGATTAAATCTCCTTTGGATTCTTGGTACAAGTGAACAGTCTGGAGTTATATCCTGAAAGGATGGCAAGCATCACAACTCTGGTATTATTAATTATGCCTGAAGGGGATTCTGAAGGAATGTAAGAGAAATGAGTTAGTGTTTCAATAAAATATTTGCAATTGTTTTTTTTTGTATAATGACATGGTAAAACATTAATCTTGATTGTTAATCCAACTTACTACTTATTGATGCTGAGTCTGAAATTCGTCTTCCATCATTATGTATTCCCAAACAATTAAACCATCACACAGATAAAAAGGTGTCCACATACATAAATCTTATTCAACATAAAAACACCCGGTGGATCATATACTACATACATAATACCATTTTACAATAAATGCGAAAGAGTTATTCTTTTTTAGTTAATCCCTGAGTTATGGAATAACGATAATCTGATTCAACTACATATGATTCCTTTTCACATCGTTGACACATGTCCTCCAAAAAAAATTGCAAATTCTTGTACAGCTCCTCCATTTTTTAGCAATTGTCAATATTAACTTGCTGATCAATTCTTTTATATATAACACCCCTTTCCATGTATAGCAGAGTAAAAGTATGACTTTATAGCGATGTACCCTTAGAGGTAGTTTCAATTTAAACTAAACCTGTTTCATGGTTTTAAATAAAGTCCCACTCCCCTCAAATGCAATCCCGAAACCTCACAAAATATGTTAGTCTTGAAGTCGTATTCTTTACATAAAAGCTCAACAAGTTAATGTATTGTTATTTAATCTCATCCAACATAAGAGATTGACTTCCAATATTGCTGGTACTGATTGCGTAGAAACAGAAAATAAAAAATTCACAACACATTATTATGATTTTCTTTGTGTCACAGAATAGGTTTATAAATTTTATAATTTTGACCTGATTTACTTCATAGGCTTTGCCTAGAATGTGCGATCATTGTAATGTTGGCCGACTGTGTGTAATTCTGCCTAAGTCACAGAAGTTAAATACTTATTGGCTCTGTCCAGTTACACTACATTCTTGTACTATGTTCTATATGCAGTTTGACAATATATTTGTGGAACACATGAAATAGGGCAACTGTGACCCCTGGGTCACGATCTCATTGTTGGGCAATTTTTTGTATTTTAAACGGGATAAAGATCCTTTTCTTTCTGTGTAAAAATAATGTGTATTGAATAATAATAATATAGCCTGTAGTTTCTTTAGTATAGAAATTTTGTCATGTAGAATTGCAAAATACGTGAGGGGCATTGCAAAGCAATGTAGTTCCGAAATTATAGGAATTAATATATGTTTAATTAATCGGTTATATTTTTTATTCTTAACATTAGACGCACAATAATTGTAATAGCAATAAAATAAAATATGCAGTGAGCAAAGCTCAGTTTCGCTGATGAATAAATAAGAGTATAATTAAGATAACTTAAATCATGGTCTTTTATTCAGGATTCCAACATGCACAAATTATTTCATACGTGAATGATAGATGAAATGGTATTTGAACGATTAATATATTGATTCTGATCAAGTATTATGAAACAATGTAACTATAGAGATTAGGGATGGAATAGCACAAGTGTACTGATGGAAAGTAATCGAAAACGAAAACACTCTAAACATATTACAGCCTTGTTCATTATTTATGGCTTCGTTAAAGAACTGTAGAGAAAAAATGAATCTTATTGTTGAACAACAGCGGATAAATAGTGGGATGATATAATACATTAGTTATCACATGTTAAGAAGATAGTGTTATTAACATGCTTTTATTAATAAAAATAAACTATAGCGTACATTAGTTATCACATGTTAAGAGGGTAGTGTTATTAATATGCTTTTATTAATATAAATAATTACAGCGTATAAACGCAATATAAAAGACTAAAATTTGCATCTGTCTTCCCTACAACTTGTCTTTGGAATTGGATGACTACACCCTTAATATACTAGTTATTGGTCCTTGTAATATATTTCGAAATATGGATGTTTTTTGAGACCAGCACAATATGCTCTTGTTAATATTTTTGTTCTCCATTTGGTCCATTAATAGACCACTCAAAAATAAAAAGTGCGCCATTTTTCTAGCATATCTACAAGCCTCATTATATCTGAAATAATGTACAGGCTATTATTTTCCGTATTAAGATACTGCTGTTATTTGCACACAGAAATAGCACGATATAAACACCTTGCCTTTAGATTGATGTGTTACTTCCAACGAGTTAACTAACAGGAGATTGATTAATTTGTCTTCTTGTAGTAACGGGTAAGAGATCATTACGAGCCTACTCACTATTTCTATTTTTTGTATTAACTTAGAGTTAACATTTCTGGAGACTTCGAATAAAAAAATAGATACACAATTAAGAATATACTCTTGGAATAAATTGTAATATGACTATTTTTCTAGCATCTACTGTGAGATACTCGTTAACAGTTCTTATTTGTTCCCAAAGTACGATACGGTGAAAATATTATCTTTCGGTCCTTTGCAAAATCTGTGAAATCCTGAAGAGATTTGCTTCACAAATCTAGATGACATATTTCCAACTCATGTTATAAATCCCGTTTGACCCGCTTAAAACTCATGACTAGCATTTTTCCTATTGCTACTTTTTTTATGTTATCCTCGTTGAGTTGCAAACAATAAGACATATTATATTTTTAATAGCTAGAAGTAGAAATAAAAATGAGGAGACCAAAAAATATGGGTGGCTTGTATTAAAACAAAATCAGTATTAATTAAAGTATATCAGATATTTTTTTGTGGCAACAAGGGATTTCATTTGTCTGAAGGTCTCACAAATTATCCCGTTATGTCCAGGAGTATGCTTTTCAGACTTTCAGAAAAACATATATAATTTATCACGTAATGTGCTACTGTCACTGCAACATAACATCGTTAACATTGTACCATGTACACCACAATTGAAGTAATAGTAAATTGTACACACATCAGATATGGTCAGTTCAATCGAAGTGAAAGTACTTTATTTGCCTAACTTTACTGCAAAAGCGCATAAATATACTCGTAAAAAGTCCATGAGGTTTTTAATTACAATAGACCAATTCAATTCAAAAAATTTGGTTCATATTTAGTATACTTTATTCTGTATCATCTCAACCATAAAATGATGCCAAATGAATATCTTATTCGAATTAATGTAACAATAAAAGAAGCTAGAGAGGCAGTTGTGATCGCAAAGGTAGTCTTTAGAAAAGGTTTATATACACAATTGATAGATATTGAAGAAGATGCACATGAACGCTTAAATGAAATTCTCAAAAGATGAAATTTGACTTGTATTATCGCTAGAGCAAACTACAATATTATTAAGTGTTGACAGACTACTTCTTTTTTAACCTTAATCGAGTTCTATTTATGATTATTTCTATTGAAAAACATTCAGAACGAGAAAAAATACTAGTGCCTGGTATGAGAAATATATACATGCTCAGGAGATAAGACCTATTGTAATATCGTACATATTTGCCATAGTTGCTCTATAGTATAATTTAATACTGATGCATTTTGGTAAAACTATACTAAAACAAAATGATGCGAAAAATTATAATGTGTAGCTACATGGAGTCTAGAAGTTTTGATATTGTAATCCAGCTAATTCAAATTCTCTTACCAATATACACAACGAGCACTTGGAGAACAAATTGATTTGTCTCTAGTATATTTTAAGCAATGTCAGAAAATTATGTGGCTAAAATATTTCTCTATCCATAGAAACATAAGACCAATAGATTTTGTTCAGAGTGCCACCCTTTTAGAATTTGTCAACCAATTATATAATACTAAAAGGGAGGAATTATTTAAAACACATGATCTCAACTAGAAAATATACATAATACATGTATAAAGATATTACATTTTATAGAAAATGTAGATAATAAAGATAAAGCTTTGATCTTTATTAATTGTATACCGGTACATGATTATCTTATTGCTCAGCGTAATCAAATACTAGATTGATCCTATTACTTGATCTTTATTGTCCACATACGTCATTCCTCTTGTTTGATCTTAGTAGAATTTTTGGAAATTGATACCATATCTGAATCATTTTATGCCTAATGATTAATGTCTCATACTCTCTTTTTTGATACTAAATACAAAATTATTATTTGACTCTTGTTATCCATTGAATAACTAATACAAGATCCTCTATTTTCGATTATTAAATTATAATAGCTACCATTGAATCATTCTTTGTCTTCTGTTGACTACAGTATATAACTAATGAGTGAGATGACGTTTCACGGCAATATGTTCAGAAATGAATCCTACCTCCAATCCATCTCTTGTAAAACACGTATGAAAATATTGTTAATGCAGTTGGATGAATACAAGTAAAAAAGTGTCTTTTGATTTCGAAACCATGATCTTGATAGGTTTAATATTTTTGTTGTATACTCGTTAAATCTAATAAATCTGCTTTAGCATATCGATTGTAGAACAAAAAAATTTTCTCTTTACTCAGTAATTCCACTAAAGTGTCTTCAAGACAGTGTTTGGAAATGACCTGGTCATTTGACCATTTTTCGGATTAGGAATCATGACACCCTATCATTTGGCATTTGGCATTTGAGTAATTTGTGAAATGACAAATGCCAAATGATGGGGTGTCATTTGATTGTCATTTGCGTCATTTGTCATTTGGTCATTTGTCATTTTTTATTGAAAGATTATTGGACAACTGACTACAATATCACGTGATTAAATAGGACAATTTGCAGAGATTAAGGAAATTTATAGGAGATCGGCGCATTAGCTAGAGTTTCGGCAAAAATATTGTGATCGGCAAACCCAAAGTGAAATTGTAAGTGTACTAGTGTAATATTAATCTTATTAATTTTATGAGATATAATTATTACTGAGTATAATTTTCACCAAAGGTAAAGGAATTATAAAAAAAGGAGAGGTTCAGGGAGGGATTGATTGTATTTTTCTCTAGTTTTAGTTAGATTTGTGAGAAGTTAATATGAGTGAGGCAATCAATATTACTTTTTGTTTTCTTGTGTTAGTTATTTATGATTTTATT
>JADRCO010003360.1:0-10294 GCA_021464525.1 Rhizophagus sp. LPA8_4_AMF
AAAAAAAAAAAAAAAAAAAAAATATATAAAATTGTCTATGATTGTCAAAAACCGAGCATTATCATATATTGTATATAAAGTAACGATATATGTACTGATCCAATCCATACATACATATACATACATACAGTATATTAAATAAACTAATAATAAAATTATCCAATGGACCTTTTAGTAGTATCATTATAATAGAGTAAATTTCTAAATTAACCTTTGTGTCGCTTTTAATAAATGCATTGCATTTAAATTAAATTTTCAAGACGTCATGTCGTAGATGAATATTGTTTTATGATCGTTAATTACTTTTATAAAAAAAAACAAATAAATAATTTTATTACTACTGTATTTTTACTATTTTTATTAATAAAGGTTTTTAAAAAAAAATTGACAATCTAGCAAATTATTGTTTCTTTCCATCGTTTAAAATTTTAATTTAATCATATGAAAAATATTATTGATTTTTTACTGTTAGGATGAATTTCTTAAGATAAAAAAAAAATTGCTATTTTGAATAAGAAATTAAATTATTTATAATTGTGGATATTAATTATTTTTATATGTCAATATTCTTTTTATTATCATAATGAAACTTACAGTATTGTTTCCGTTTTTTTCAGTACTATTATAGAAAATTGATTTTGCAGACTGTGGTTTAGTTCATGCAAACTATTTATAATTTGATTAAACTCTTTCATATCTATAAACCATAATATATCAGTAAATATTTCTCGGATGTTGTTGAAAAACAAAGATATAAAATACGTTAATACAGAGGAACTTATAGATTTCTTAAAAAATACGTCAGCTTCTCTTACAAAGTTTGCTAAGGAGTGCAAGATGCAAACAGTAAAAAGTTTCCACCAACTGATCCTTTGAAAGAAAATGAATTTTATGACATAGTCGAATTTGTGAAAAATCAGTTGGACCTAAGCGTAGAACAAATAAAAAAATTTGAAGAAAAAGTGGACGAAATAGAATAAAAACAAAGTAAGCTCCGTTTCCATTATATTACAAAAACATTACCATTTTCTTTATTCTTTAAATCACTCAAAGATAGACCATATTATGCTTGTTGGGAAGTTACAAAGTAATGTGCTTGTATGTTTACTTTTACTACTAGATACTATCGATACTACTATCAATTTCAACAAGAGCTTGATGAAATATTAATAATAATACGCAAACAGAGGGAAATAATATACCTGCTCAATCTGCAATAAAAGCTTGGGCTCAGACAAACATTATCTAGACATCACCGAACAACATACAAATATACGTTACCGCTGTAACCAATGAACATATGAATGTAAACTCGCATAAAATGCGAAAGCATAACAATAATTAGTTGTACAAAGATTTTATGTAATTGGTTTCTTAGTTCAATAATGATTTTTGTGGAAACTGTTACAAGCTCCCTGAAGTCGATAATGAACAAGGGTTCATACAATCGATTAGTATACTATTTCAGATATGGGAAAAACGAGATTAACTAATTTATAGTACTTACATTTGTTGATGGGTGCCTTGGTTAGATGACAATATTCCGATTAAAAGTTGGCAAGAGAAAAAAAGATTCTCATCCCGTTCACAAACTTGGAAAGAAACGAGAATAAAATTCTTACATGTAATTTCTTAGTCATGATGTATTGATTATACAAACTTGTCTTAATATTTATTTTTTATATTTTACATATTCAGATATAAAGTCTGATCAAATATAGAATTATACTTTTTTCGGTGTTGTATTTTTTATTTTCGATTTTCTTTTTTACTTTTTTTCTGTTTCAGAAACGAATTATGAATTAAAATAAAAAAATATGTGACTTTATTAAGTAATATGGAAACAAAAGGCGAACTAAGATACGGTTTATTAAAACATGCTAATTTGCTAATTAAAGACACCAATTATTTTCAACTCGAAGTATCTTTAATAATTCTGGACCCGTTTGAAGAAACGTGCCGATAGAATCTAGTTAAAGTATTTTCACTAATGTGGAAATACATATCTCTTAGTTCTTTAACCATTGTTTATACGAAAATTTCATACGAGAAAACCTTTTTTTCTCATTGAATAAAAAGTATATTCGTTCCACAAATATCTTCATTTTTTCACGAGAGTAAGGACCTAATAATATGTTATGCAAATTAGAAGATATAAATAATTTACCCGAGCAACGTAGTATAAAATTTGATATTACCTTATACTATATTTAAAAGTTCTTTGATGGATAAACTATCATGGCTCTCTCGTTTTTTTTTCATTATCGTCTACGGATTTTTCTTTTAGAGAGGCCCTACTCAATTCAATAATGCTTAAGACAGTTTGATTTATGTTGGTGTAAACTAGCAGCGATTTGTAATATCACTTTCCGTAAATATAATTTTCTTGCGACCTTTTCTATATTTCTCAATCTGTTTGCTAACTTCAGTTTAAACTGTTTAAACTCTTCAGAAAATCGATTACATCTGTATTATTCTATAGAACAATAGAGCATTGAAAAATTCTGTTACATTCAAAACGTTTATACCCAGCCAGCTTTTAGCTAACATACTGATTTACCAACGAGTGAGATAAATCCGTAAAGGAAATATTCATTTTATAATTTATTAGAGATGTAGGCACTAGGCACGCGATGATGATTACACAAAAAATGCGCAGTATTTTTTCTAGCATATAGTATTTCAGGACTAATTGCTAATGGCTAAAAATTCACCTATTGTTATGATTAGTTACACGTGATCATAAATATCTCGACCTGTAGTTGAAAAAAAAATCGAGGCATGATAGTAAATAGAGATTGAAATACTTACTAGGTTTGTTGTATGTAAAGTTATTTTTCTTACTGAAGTTGTTTCGTCTTATTTACTATTTCTTTTACCTATAGGTCCCAAAGATGGAAATAATGTACCCATCTTGTTGAAGAAGAGAGCATGTATTTCTGACGTATGTACCAACGACAATAAAAGACTTTGGAAAATGGAATCGTTCCATATGATTTCGATAATAATGTAATTCCTAAACTTAGAACTTTGTGAAAAAGCAATGGAAAAGATTTCTAGTGTATTTCCGTATAATTCGTGGAAGAGCAAACCAGAAATTACGTTAAAATAGTTAATTGGATGATAGATATCGGCCCGGAGTTTGTAAGTAAAGCGATGAACAGGTAATTTATTTTCTGCTCTATTTAACTAGGCAAAGGAGTCATTTACTATTCATATTCGTCTATTTTATTTTGGAGAAAATATTGTGTCCGAGATATTTCTAAACACACTAACACTACTTCTATACACTATCTATTATCTAATGACAAATAGTAATACAGAAAGAGGATAATAAACTACGGAGCGGCTTTTTTTTGATATTATCTTTAATGTTTGATTTTTTGGAAACGAAGTATTGCCAAATCTGTTTGTTATATTTGGTGAAGGGAGACAATAATTGTTGAATACTCAGCGTAAAATATAAATATACCTAGGTATACGGTTGCGTATGATTTTGTTTATCTTTGAACTCCATTTTTTGAACTCCTCCATTTTCAACAATGTTTTACTATTTTCCATCCCTGTTACTTGTACAAATTTTTTTTTCGTATACAAATTATACGTGATTCGCTTCGTGAAAATATATACATTTATGAATAATAGGCAAATAACGATTAGTCATATGACGTTACCGCAGTCCGCAGTTATAGAAGTGTGAGTTCGTGATCTAGGGTCACGATCTTGAAACTGAGTAATTTTTTTGCATGTTATATTTTTGAAATGATGATTATAGTTCATTTTCTTGCAGACTGCCAAAACGAAGTAATTTGAATAATATCGGATATATTAATGAAAGTGATTTGAAAGATAACGACAAAGAATCCGCATTGGGAGCATTAGATTTATATAAAATTCGTTCAAAGGAAATTCTGACCATAGATTTATTTCGTACTATCTAACCTTTGTACTTTACATAATCAGATTCGGGTCTACCTTATATCAAAGAAATACTCTTACGCCATAGTTCCTTGCTTTGGAATTTCCCTGGAAAAATATTTTACGGAACAATTGTCAATGACACGAGCTCAAATTTATAATTTTTTATGGATCCTTTCTTCTTCTTTATGTTGACGAAACTGGAAAATGGAATTAATTGATCTTGGTTTAAGATAAAGACGCAAAGTAGGAATACTATTTTATATATTAATTCCTTTTACTACAGTGGTCTAACTCATGAAAATTTGGGGAAAAAAAGTTATGGTGATGTCATTTATGCCGATCCAGAAAGGACAAACGCCTCGTATGATTATAAATTCAACTACTGAGGAGCGCGTTGATAATTTAATGCGTCACGAACGCTGAGTTTCCGATAATGATATATCAACTTTGTTGATAACACGGGATATCACATTCTCGCACATTAATAAAAAAGCCCAATACAGTATGATCGAAATATTATCATGTACAAAAAAAATTAGGAAAGAATATTAAGCTTTCTTGTTCTAGTGTTTCGTAGACTGTTCTTGTGATCACACATGTATAGTACACATGTGTAATACACATTGAAGGAATTAACGTAGTAAACATTTTTTTCTCCTAGTAAATAAAACAGGAACCCAGTATACATATTAAATATTTATAAGATAAATCTAGAAAAAGAATTCATGTTTGTTAATATTAATGATTTTACTCATAAATAATAAATCTCAACAATAAATAAATAAATATTTTATTTAAGTATAAGCAAATTTATAATTTGCACTTTAATATACAAAATATGATGGCATATACAATTAAGTTTTTTGTGAAATGTCTAAATGGTACATTTATCTGTTTAGTTTTAACTCGCTTCCTGTGATGCCTGTGATGAGGGTATAAGCATATCTGGTCTTGATAGTCGTCTTTTCCTATAAAAGTATATAAGAAATGAAGCCCCTATCAAGGCAAGCACGCTTGATAAAATTATAATTCCTATGGTAAGATTTCTGATTTGATTACTTAGATTTTTGTCTGGATTTTTGTGTAAATTTGGATCTGGACTAAACTCATTAACCCATTTGTAATTAGATTTATCGTGCGCGTCTAAAATAAATACTTCATTTGATGTGGGTAGTGGTAAATTAATATTATTTCTTCCGAAAACAACGATCATATAATAACCGACCAAAGTAGCCGTATGGTAATAACGTGAAAGTGGTGGATTTGCTGAATTTGGGGAGACATTCGCTTTTGACCATGTATAATCAGCTTGTGATGTATCTAATATCACAAGATCATCGTTTACAGGACTAGCATCCTCAGTACGGCCTCCATACACGATAATACGACCATCTTGAGCTACATAATTTAGAGAACAATTTAATATATTACACATTTTATTAAATTTAATTCACAAAAATAAGATTAAAGATATAATTACTCAGAACAGCAGAATGGGATGTACGACGTGTTGGCAGATAACCAGTGACATTCTGAAATATAATGTATCTTATAAGAGAATGAACGATTAACTTAATTTAAAAGAAACACCTTACCATTAAAGTCCATGTATCATTATTTATATTATACAAAAGTAGCTATTTTTTTTTTTAAAAAAAAAATGATCAGTTAAATATACAATTTAGACTCAATTAATCAATTAAACGGTGCCGATTTACCTGTGACATTTCTACAAATCCTCCGCTACCAGGCAAGCTACCACCTATATAAACAATATTACCGTTTGGTAATAATGTACCCGTATGATCGAACCTTCCTCCTGGAGCATAAACTGTACTACCATTTATCCACACTAGCGTCGATGTATCCAAAATATCCATATAAATATTAATTGGTTCAGGTTTTATGCCACCAAATCTATACATTCTTCCAGTTCTAACATCACAAACGGTCTGGCTCTGGCTGTGATAATTAATTAGAGGTGGATTAGTGGTCGTAAAGTTGTTCCATTGTTGTAAACTTAACTTGTAAGTGTAGATTGTTGTTGCATCTGTAAAATCGGGTATATTGTATTCTCCAGGATACAAAATTAGAGAATCATCATGTCCACAATTTGAAAACGCGCTCCATGCATGCTCTTGAAGAATTTGCGATACGGAACTAAGATCCACCCAAGGTAATTTATCTCCTGCTCCGACTCCAAAGGGTTTCTCAACGTCTAAATAATAAAATTCTTTGGAAAATTTTGATCCATCAAAACTAGTCGGGTATTTGGGATAGATACCACCTGTAATATATATTCTAGAATCTGCAAATACGGCGCTGTGGCCCCAAACTGTATTGCTAGGGGTGAAAGCTAAAGTGGACTCGTTGAGATACAGGAAAATAACAATCAAGCAGAGGAAAATCATTATCAATAATCATAAAAAAATTGAAAATTACATTAAGAGGCTTATTTTAATATTAATATATCAAATTTTGTACCACTGAAACCATGACATTTTCGATGCTAGAATTCGATATTTAGAAGAACTAAACTAAAAATGCCAAGACATTCATTCTTTTACGTAAATGTGTACGACATACCATCTTCTGCAACCTATTGCTAATTATGATTGACAAGGCAATAACACATGTAGGTAAGACATAAATATATCGTCATTTGCAATTATGATGATTTTCTTTACAGGATTATATTGTCTTAATATATTCGACCATTCCTATCATATCAGATTTTGACTACAAATTACTGCGCCCTCGTGACACGCGTGTCCAGGTTCGGTAATAAAGTTTATATTGATATATATATACGGGGATCATTTCCGAAAAATTTTTGAAAAATAAAGAAAAAGAACTTTCGGAATGGAGATTCCGATAGAAGTTATAGTATATACTATAGCGTTCTTAAATGTTTATAGAAATTTTCAAACCTGAATTGAGTTTAAACTATCATACAAATAGTACGAAGTAACTTATTACTTATTAGCACCTATTGGTACAATGAAAGAATTATTTGGTGATGTGCAAATAAAATCGCTCACTTTCGCGCCAACTATAACTTGTTTCATAATATCATCTTCATTTTATTTAGGAACCATTTTTAAAATTGGGGTTTTCCTTTTATTACTAATATATTTCAAGACTAATAAAAATTTTTTTTCTTTTAAATATTTTAAATTGCTGATTCAGTTTTAAAAAGAAACTAACGAAAAGTTGACTATAAATTTGGCTGTATATACTGTTTAAAATAAAATGAGCAATCATTACCGACATAATCTCTAAACTGATCATTCGGCATTAAAAAAGCATAATTTCCGCGACGCTTACATCGTAATCAATAATTAATTGATTACGATAAAAAAAAAAGATCTTTTTTTTTAATTATTTTAAGATACACAAAAATAAGACAACTACAATTAAAAAAAAAATTTTATTTTTTTTAATCGACTTGCCTTTCTTCTTCATTTTCAATTACCAATTTTTAATTTCCATATAAAAAATATTCATACCCTTTAATAAACAAAATCCTTCCAATTTCATAACATGTAAAAAATATCAAACACCAAAGACTAAATCAAAAATAACTTTCTCAATACATACCAAATTTTCTTTGATGACAAAAAGCATATTGAAACAATACATTCCTTTAATTTCAGAATAAAATGATGTCCAATAATCTGCTAATAAAGTGATTGACAACAAATTATTATAATAAGCTGGGTTCTTCTTTGGATAAACTCTTGGTCTTGTTCCTGTTGCATCAAATAAAAAAAACTTGTTCTCTTTGCTAGTTCTGTCATAATTCCTTGGTATGTGATGTAAGAACTGTCCATGCATATGCACCTGTTGAAGGAGAATGTACATCTGGTCCTGTAAGCATTAACATATCATTTTATTGCACGAACAAATATGTTTGTCAGTCAAATGTATCTCCATTGATTACTTCGAATCCACTATATAATAAACATCATATTTTTAAATTAATAAAGTTACGACAATTATCACACAATCCAGATTCTAATTAAATAACGAGTACCATATCTCGAAGTTTCTCTCTTGAAGGATGATCTGACAACGTTCCAACTTGATATCCCATTTAGTACTGTCACTCCATGGAATATGATTTACAGATAACAAACCACCTAATTATGATCATAATCTATTATTTCTTTTAACCTTTCATATGAAGAAAAATCTGGAGAAACATCTACTGTAGTACCGTTTCATTTATACCAATAAACTGTATATTGGAGTCGACAGGAACTATTCAATTAAAAAAGGGTTAATGTTATTAATAATTAGTTAAATGAATTTATTTTAATATAATTAAAGTTAATTAAGAATTAAATTTATTTATTTTATTTTTTTTTTACCTATATTCCATTGCTGGCATTACAATGATAGAATCATTATATTTTTCACGCGCAATTCTTTGGGCTTCTAAAGCACCTTCAATATTATTGTGATCATTTACAATTATATCATTATATCCATTAGCTATTTATTAATTATCGAAGTATGATAGAAAATATTTTAGAATTTTTTTTTTTTTAAGAAAAAAAATCCATTAAATAAATATATTTTTACCTATTGCACATTTTAATAATTGCTCGGGGTTCATTCGACCATCAGAAAATTTTGTATGTGAGTGACCATCTAATAATACATTGAATTCACCAAATCATTATCTATTGGAGTCATATAAGATCTAGGATCAAATCTCCAATTAAATTCAATATCAGAATAATTATTTGAATCAGGTATAGCTTTATATTTAAAAATTATCAAAAAAGTGAAAGGTAAATTGTAAAAAACGTAATAGTACATCATGAAAATATAATCGAAACTTTAACGGTATCTTTATTTCGCTTAAAAAACTGGTCCAGTACCACCACGCAACAAATGACGCCGGTTTTGTGGAGGTGAAGTCAATTTCTAATGAGTCCAATGTATTATAATTTGTGTAGGACGAGAAAGAAGTGTGTTTTCCTCTTGGTCCATTTTATATTTGAGAGAAAAGAAAAAACTAAAAATAAATGAACTTCACTTTTAATAAATGAGAAAGAGAAGCATGGCTCTATGCTCAAATTGGTAAGGTTTTCAGTCTTCAATTAATAATGATTTTATTGTCTTACAGACGATCAGTAGACAATCAGTCGCATCATGTGTACGATCTTACGCAAAAGGGTGCTGAATTAAAACTTATATAATCAAATTAGTAAACGGATTGGAATTGTTAGGATTACCGAGTTAGAAGGTAATTAATTTAAAATTTAATATAATCAACTTTCGTTAAGTTACAATCGAATGATTCCGTAAACCGGGATAAACCGGGATACACTGCACGTTTTTTGGCGTTCATCGATATGGATATTCCGAGCAGCGCCAAAATAACGTGTAGCTCCTTCCTTTTTTGATAATGCCATGCGGCATTACGTAATTTTGGCCCTGAAAAGATATGTATAATGCGTGCCGATCTCCTGTTACTCGTGATCAAATATTTGGAATATAACAAAAAATTGCATTTTTTTCCTTAACTATGCAGATAATAAATTGGTTCCATTTGTGTACAACATTAAAAATTTTAGATTGATTCAGAATTTTACGTCTGTAATATTTAAGTTTATTATGTATTTAATAAAATTCTTATTCTGGAATTCCCGAAACCTTTTTATAGAACACAGAAAAATACGACATATAACATTTTAACATTTTTAGGGCTATAAAAATTAAGGCACCAAAGTATTATCCTTAAGAAAAATTCAGTAATATAATTTGACGTATTTATTTTAACACTTTTTCTGATCCGAGACGCGTGTAATAAATTTTTAAATTTTGTGCTGCGATAAATTTACACGACATCTTAGATACAATATTCTTTTTTTTCTCGCTGCTCATGTAATGTGATGCGAATTCCTGTGAAACTTAAAATATCAAGTTAAGATGCAATGAATATCAAGAAAAAAAAATAGATTTTATATATATTAATTAAACGTTCCGAATTTTAGGTGTTTTGCTACTAAAAAAATGGGTAAATATAAAGTATCAAATAAACATCAAAGAACAAGAATTAATAATTTTAGTCACGTATTTTCGGAGATCTTATACTTTTGACAACTAAAATAGTAATCGAATTTGGAAATCGATTAATCATTATTTGCGTATTGTTTACAAAACCTTGTTCATTTGTTAACTCAATATTCACACGTAAAAATGCGATCAAAATGCGGCGATTACCTCGTGGCATTCTTGAAGTTAAAAAAATGTTATTTCACATGATGGTTTCATGGGCATTAACCTAAAGGTAATTTTTTTCAAAGTTATTAATGTAGTTAAAGTAGTTAATGTAAAATATTTTCAGAGGTAATTACGT
>JADRCO010003361.1:0-10288 GCA_021464525.1 Rhizophagus sp. LPA8_4_AMF
GAAAAGAGTATTATTTCCAGTAGTGTAATTCAAGATAGCTTAATTCCGCCAACAAGGGATTAACTATATTTTTCATTATGTGTAAAAGTCTACATTATTTTAATAAAAATCTAATTTCTTTAACTGAACATCCAACATCATATTATCTCACGTGATTATTCGCAAGTCTCTCCCATATTGGTTAAACTCTAGTTAAACTGTTAAAGCATTAAAGTTTCAGTCCTTTAATCGCTGACAGGCTAACAACGTCCAAAGAGATCCAGAGAGACCCGAAGAGCTGGTTGCCTAAAAAAAGAAACAATCCAAGTAAATTTCATGCATTTATACCTGACTAAAAAAAGCAAAATAAAATGTTAGTAAACATTTTGTTAGAAAAGTAGTTCAAAGAAAAGAATATCTACCGAATTCCATATAATAAATACCTGAAGAACAATCTGTCTAAAAAGGGAAAAACAATCAAGGAATAATTTAAAATAAGAGTAGTATTCCACTATATTAATGCAAATTTTACATGTCTAAACTTTAAAAACCTAAAAACTAACCGTCTAAAAAAAAAGAAACAAACAAATGACTTTATTAAAATACTTTCTGAAGTTAAAAAAAATCAAATAAAACTAAGTTTCATAATGATACATATGAAACTCAATCTTTCAGTGGTCAGAATCGAATCCTACAAAAAGAAAATAGAAGAACGTCAACAATATGTTTCATTTTTTTTAAAAAAAAAATAAAAAAAGTAACAAAACTTATTTAATTTCTTCTGATGGCTTAGTCCGCCCAAATCTACAAAAAAAAGTCAAAATTTTAAGACACTAAAAATATGAGCCAGAACTTATATAATAGAAAAAAAATGTTAATAAAACATTTTAAAGTCTTCAAATAATTTTTAAAAACTTACCTAGTTCTACCATATCTGAATTAAAGCCAAAGTTCCTACAAAAAAAGCACTATTTTTAAACGTTTAAAATTTTTTTTTTGAAACTAAAGATTAAAATGTTAATGAACGTTTTGTTAAAATTAGAGTTCCTAACGAGTTGGGTCAAGTCGGGTCAGGTCAAAATTTTGGGTTAATTTTAAAGTACTATTTATACAGTAATTCAAATTTTTACAATACCTTCAATTGTATTATTTATATTATGCAGATCTATGCGAGTCAATGTGGATTATTTCGGATTGCATATTTAGAACTCTAGTTAAAATAGATGGCTCAAAAAACCCCCACCTACCAAATTCATATGCGTCTAAAGAAATCTGAAGTATCAGGCGTTCTTAAGCTGTCTAAGGAAGAAAAAACAAAATGTTAGTGAGTGTTTTATTAAAAAATGAGTTTTTTTAAAAAATGTAAGTTCCCACCAAAATTAACGCTTCAAAATCGCTTAAAAAAATTCTGAGTTCTAAGTTTCAGCAGAAATTTCCACTTTCCAAACTCCTAAAAAAAATAAAGAACGAAACGTTAGAAAATGTTTCATTAAAAAAATATATTATAAAAATCACTGTGTTCTTACTGAGATTCTAACATCCAAGTCCAAAAAAAAGAAAAATTTCCAAATTTCCACATAAATCCACATCCCAGATCTGACTAAAATGAAAGATGAAATGTTAGATTCGTTAAAATTAAAAGATATCTTCCGATTTTTTACCAAAAAAAATCTTTGATTCCCTACTGAATTTACGCATCTATACTCGTCTAAAAAAAAGAAAAGAACAAAATGTTAGAAATATTTCGTTAACATTAAATAAAAAAAAATAAAAAATATACTCATTTTCCACTGAAATTCACATTTTAAACCTGTCTAAAAAAAGAATTTTACTGAAATCCATACGTCTAAACATATCAAAAAAAAAGAATAAATTTGGAATATTAAAATACGTTTTATTAGAATAAATAAACTAAAATAGAGAAAAAAAACTTACTGAAAATGAAATTCCACATTTCGTAAAGAAATTTTTAAAGAAATATTTTGAATGAAATTCTGGCGTCCAAGGACTTGACTGCTTATAAAAAAAGAGAGAAAATCAAAATGTTAGCAAAAATGTTTTGCTAAAAGAATTAAATTATTTTGGAATCCCTTACCAAAACAATATGCGCTTAAGAACTGGCTGTCTAAAAAAAGAGGAAATCAAAATATTAGTAAAATGTTTCATTAAAGAAATAAAAAAAATTCTGCTAAATTAAATAAATAATAGTTCTTTTCTAAAAGAATTTACCTTTCTTTTTAGTTTTTATTCACATATATTAACGTTAAATATATTTGGTCTAGCCAGTTTTTTTTAAAGATTCAGATAATTTGCTGTATTTTGTTTACTTATAAAGAACTTCACATGTCCAAAGACCCGGTCACCCAAGAAAAAGAGAATATTGAAAGGTTAATAAAATGTTTAGTTAAAGGAATAAATTCAAAGAAAAGTTCTAATACTTACTAAAATCAACATTTTCAAAATCTGATTACCTAAAAAGGAGAAATATTGAAACGGTTTCATTAAAAGGAATAATTTTAAATAAAGTTCTGATACTTAAAGATCTAATCACCTAAAAAATAGAGAAACTTTGAAATATTAAAAAATGCTTTGTTAAGAAAATATAAAGAAACGTATTAAATAAAATATTTCCTGATTTCTCACTGAAATCCTATGCATTTGAAGGGTGAACATGGACAAGACCTAAAAAAAGAAAATTTAGTACCAAAGATGACAAAAAATTAATAAACTATAAAAAGCCTACCTCTATTTCCACGAGAGAACCGCTGAAATCTAAAAAAAAGGAGCTGAAATCTATAACAAAAAGAAAATCAAAAGCTAATAATAAAAATAAAGGAAATAAAAAAAATGAAAAAAATGGACATTCACTTCCATTTCCAAAGAGAATTAGTAAAACCTAAAAGAATAAAAAATGAACTATTAACAAAGTTCATTAAAATAATAACTAAAGAAAAAAAAAATAAACAAAAACTATCATATCAGAATCCCATATCTAAAGAGACTTGAAAGAACTGCCTAGATAAAAGAAAGTAAATAAACTGTTAGAAACTGTTCATTAAAATAAAAATTAAAAAAAAATTTGAATAACTTACCAAAATTCACGTCTAAGAAGACCAAAAGAACTACCTAAAAAAAAGAAAAAAATTGAAACGTTAGAAATGTTTTGTTAACTTTTTTTTCAACAAAAAGTGCAAAAGAATCGGAAAATGAGAAAGAAAAGGGAAGGGAAATGTAAAAATAAAGGAAAAAGGGAAGAAAAAGAAAAAGGAAAATGAAAGAACGAGGGGTTAGAAAAAAACGAAGGAAAGATACAAAGGGAAGTGAAAGGCGAACAAAGAAAAAGGAAAGAATAAAAAAAAAAATAGTTTAAAAAAAGTTAGTTGATCAAACATTCAAACTGCAGATTATATCACATGATACACATGATACATAATTTTATATAAATAAGGGCTTTACCCGATGATTTTTTTTAAAAAAATTACATGTAATTATATTAATAATATATATATATGTGCTCATATACACACATAGTATATATATCTAATAACTTTACCTTCTCTGTAAACAGGTAGAGGCCATTGGTACCTATAAGGGGAGAACCATTGCTGCTCCCTCCACCTGTTTATAGTGACAAAAAGAGGGAGTCTTCAGTAGTAAGGTTTTTAATATAATTATAAAAAATCACTGGTTATTAATGTTAATTTTTTTATTAATTGCAAAATTTATTGTAAATTATTTGTTACAATATATATTTAAATAATTAATTGTGAAATTTATTGTAAATTATTTGTACAATTTATATATAGATAAACAGTGATAAAATTTTGTGAAAATATTGTGAAATTTTATAAGATTAATTGGAAAAGATATTATATATATATATATTACAATTGTTTTGCAAATAAATTAATATTAAATAATGCATCATAAGAAATATTGTACTATATATTTTAAATTTAAAATACCTTGTATAAAGGTTTGTACAATTATCGTACAATGCATTCAGAAAATTTTAGCTTATTAGCAAAGTAAGACTAACTGTTTATAGTAAGTCAGTTTTTATTTTGAAAACAAGCGGGTATTATTTATCTTACTAAACTTGTTGATAATCATAATTATATATATTATACTAAAACTATAGGTTTAGTTTCAAAAAATCTTTATTTTCTACAGTCAGTTTTAAATAAGATTAAATACTATACTTTTGATGATCATTTGAAAGCTGGATAATAATATGATTTTTTCATTAAAGAATTTCTTTAATATTATATTAAAAAGAAAATTTGTATAAAACGATTAACAAGTTTTATAATATATAAATTCATAATAAGTTAAATGCAGCTACATAATTAGGGTTCTGCAATTTGATTTGATATTTGACATTTGATTTGAATTCAATTTGAATTTGACAAATTCAAATCAGCTTAATTTAAATTGATTTGAATTTGATTTGGATTGATATGAAAATTCTTTAATTTAATTGGTCAATTTGACAAATATTTGATATTTGATTTGAATTTGATTTGAATCTAATTTGATTTGACAAATTCAAATTAGCTTTATATTCAATTTGATTCAATTTTGAGGAACCCTAGCTACATTACTTTTAGATCTTTTAAAATATCATGATAAAGATCCAGACTATATAATTTATTTATATTTAGAAGGGTTATCTAATAAACTTACAGGATTCTTCTAGATGACTAACCAACAATATAATGAATTCTGGCTTACTTTTCATGATATTATAATTCATGATAATACAGCTAAAATAAATCATTATAAAATGACTCTCAGTTTATTTGTTAGTATTGATAATAACTTTAAACAAGAAGTCAAGAATTCTTACTCAAGCTCTAATAAAATATGAAATATTAGCTAATTATAAATGAATATTGTATTATATGTTAAAGCAATAAATAATCTAATACTCTTAATATTATTTACAGATGGAAATTTAGCAATAATTGCTACTGTTTATATAATGATATATCTACAAATATGTCATCTACTATTATGTATTTATCATATCTCTGTAAATATAAAAAAAAAAGCTAAATTTAAATTACATGATGATATGGCTAAAACTTTTGCTAAAGACTTTTACCATATGAAAAATAGCTATACTCAAGATCAGTTTAAATTTAGATATAATAATATTTTGTAAAATATGAACAATGTTACTCTTATTTTGAAAAATTATATTTTAGTTGTGAATCTTGGGCCAGATATTCTATTGTAAAAATGTTTACAGCAAGTATAGAATTAACTCAACAGATTAAATCTATTAATAGAAACCTTAAAAAGCATTTAGATCAGAATACTTTGTTGAAAGAATTAGGCAAAGTAATTGAACAAGAATTAGAAAATAAATCACAATATATCAAAATTAAGAATTAATATAGATCAAATCCATCATCTGGTCTTCTATCAACTTATATTACAATCTTTAAAGATATTAATTTTATATTAAAAGATTATTTATTACCAAATTTATTATCACTTATATATAGATTAATGAATCTAATTTTCCACCTGCTGATATAATTGAACATATATATAATATATCTCAAATTTGTTATATAAAATTTTACTGGAATATACCTAAAGATAAAATTCAAGAAATTTGGAAAGTTTCATACATTTCAATAACTTTAACATCTAAATCTTATTATGTTGTAGTTTTTACAGATTGTACATCACTTTGCACATGTATATTAATTATTAATCAAGGAATGCTATATAGATACAATATCACATTTTTCTTTAATCTACTAAAGCAATTTTCCATTTGGATTTTATTTATTCACGTTAGTTTAAAGTAGTACCATTTGCTAAAATAATTGGTAAAATTATAATCTCTCAAGGAATTTAAAGTAATTTATTTTATGGTACTACTAATGTTTATACAGAAACTGTTAAAGGAACTGTTAATAAAAAAATCCAATGTATTTTATTTATTTTATTTAATTATTTTATACAAATTCTATTTAACAAGCAAAAAAATAAAGAAAAAAAATAAAGAAATTCCCAAAGTTTTCGTCATAAAAAGAAATAAATGATTTCCCAAAGTCTTCATTATAAATCTAAAAAGAAGTTTTCATTATAACCTAAGAAATTAAAAACAAAATAAATAAATTATATGAGCAGATATATTTTGATCAGAATGTCAATCATTTGTCAAAATTAATGTTAATTCCAGAAAAATGATCAACATTCTGATCAAAAGATAGAAAGAATAGCCTATATGATAAATAATATGACAAGTTGAGCTGAAAAAAAATTTTTTAAATATAACTGATTAATCGGTTAAACTGGTTAAATATAACCGAATATTCAGTTAAACCAGTTTAAATATAACCAGTTTACATTCGATTATATCATTTCGAATTGGTTTAAAACTGGTTAATAAAAATCAAACCAGTTCTAACCTCTAGTATCAGCACAATACTGGTTTAGATGTGAAAGAAATATACCATAAAATTAGGTAACCTTTAAGTGGGTTGAATTTTATTTCTAAAATAGCTAATTCTAAATATCATAAAATAAAAGGTAGGCCATCAAAATAATATAAATCATCAATTAAAGCAAGTACTGGCAAATCTACTACATCAGTTAAAACATGCAACTTTATATTGTTTAGGTAAAGAATATAATATTTATAGATGTACGAAGTACAAGTTGGATAAAGAAAACCAGATTAGTATTTAAAGATATAATTTATTGAGTAATTAAGATGTATTAATATTTGGCATGTAATAATATAATATTACATTAATCATATTAATTGTATAATAATAAAATTTTAATTACCATTAGATTATAATAAAATTAAAAATTACATGAACATATAATTAACTACTATATCACATAATACAGTTATACTCTGGCATAGGAATGATGATTTTATGTGATCACATATTATCACATAAAATGAATAATTATATAATAAATACATAATTTGAATTTTGCACAACATAATGTTACATAATTTGGATTTGTTTTATAATTTAACGCATAATCTGCAGTAAATTACCAGCTTTTTTCAAAATTTTCTACTGTTATCAAATTATTTTGTGAAAGAAATTGTAATTATCACATGATTTCAAAAAAATAATTTTGTATTTTATGAATGTTAAAGTGATTTTTATTAAATAGTTTATATATTTCATCAAATAACATCACATAATTTCAAATTTTTTTAAAAAATTTTATCACATAATTTAGTTTTAGCATATACATAATTTATATATGAGCACATCATAATTTTATCGTCCTTGCTCTGACATACTGCTATACACTGATAAAAATTACCACTAGTAATAAATAGCAAATTTGTTAAAAATTTTATAAAATAATTGCACAATTATTTTAAAACTATTGTATTAAATTTATTTTTTAAAAAAATAAAATAATGATTTAAAAAAATAAATAAAATACTTTAGGTATGCATATAATTAAAGAATATATAAAATAAGTAATAAATTGCAAATTTTACAATTACAATTAAATAATAAAAAATAAATTATCATTAGTTTCAAAAATACATAAAATTACATATAATACAATATAATTTTTAAAAAATCATGATTTTTTTAGAGTTTTTTTTTATTTTCATCTAAATTTTACTAAAGTAACTTGTATTAAAAATTCTTTTTATAATAATAAATTTTAAACTGTAATTTTATTATAAAAAAAACTAATTTGCTTAATATAAACTTTATTCAAATGCTTTTTTTCAAATGCCAAAAATGCAAAAGTAAATTTTATAAATTCCAAAGTATTTGCCTTAAGTTTATTAAATCTCAATACTACTTTAAATATTAATATAAATTTTAACAAGAATTTGAAAATTTTATTATAATAGAGTTCTATTATATGTATTTTTTCTTTTACTTTTATTATAAATATTGATAGTCTGATAGATATAGTTAGACAACTCAGTGAAGACTTAAAATAGCAAATTGTATATCATTTAGTTGATAAACATACATAAAAAGAGATTACTAATAAATTATATGGGTCCTATCCTAAATCCCGAATAAGTGTCATAATCCTGACACCATATAATCCCGACTGTCAAAATTCCAAAATTGAAAATCCTGACATTTACAAAATCCCAACAGTCCAAAAATCCTGACACAATATTTTACAAAAACAAATAATTAATATTCAAATTCATTGTTGTTATTCAGTGCATAGTTAAATTTTACTTTAATTATTTAATTTTGTGTCACTTTCGCAAGATATTAATTATTTCAATCACTTAACATTTGCAAAATATTAAAAAAGAATTTTATATAAACATTTCTATTCAACTTTATTGGTATAGATAAAATTAACTTGCAATATTAAAAGCAATATAAAATAACTAACAACCAAATCTAAATCATTAGTTAGAAATTACAATGAAAGATTATACGCGATCCCGCGTAGGAAGTCCATCAATAAACGGTTTTCTCTGTCATTGCAAATCGTCATAATTCTTTTCTCTCTATTAATCAAGGCCTTTTTTGTTGGTGGTCTTTGTTCACCACGAATAATACATTCAACTTGCAATTCAACACTCTGTTGTTCTTTTTGTAATTGTTCAATCATAGTGTATAAACCTACATGGCTTTGACCAAGTAAAATATCCCAACGCCTATGCCAGGCTTCTGCAATATTTTGAGTTCGTGGGACCCCTGTTTCAATAGAATCATATACTGACCACAATTGTGGTGGGAATAAAGGATCTGAACAAATAGTGTTACCATTTCTAAGATGTCAACGTATCTTTCCATGCACATAGTTCTCTTCAAACCATTTAACAACTTCATCTGCTTCTGGAGGCATCTCAAGCTTTAATGTATTGAATGCTTCTGGAATTTCATCAGCTGGCAAAAATGCCAATGCAAACAAGTGACGTAGCATTAAACTAAACTGCTCATCATCTCCATATCTAGTAGCAAGTCCACGTGATTGGATTTTTCGCCAGCCAGACTGTCCTAAATGAAAGAAACATCCTTTATTGCGAATGCTAGGAAAAACAAGACGGGATACATTGATTGAGGCTTGCTCAAAATCAGTTAAGATTACTGAGGGTTGTAAGTCAATGCTATTTTCTATTGCAAAATCAAGTAGTTCTTCAAATAAGCATCTATATATTTCTACCGATTTACTAGTTACTAATGAGTAAACAAGTGGGAGAATTCTTGAATTATCTCCTCCAACAGGTGCATGAATCATATATAGCTGGCAAAATATCACCGGAACCGTCTTAAAAGTCCCGCTCATCATCCAAAATGGAGCTTGAGACAAGTGCTGAATATTTGCTTGTGTAGTAAATAGCAAAATTCTATCTTCTCCAACTACAAAATCTCTCACTAAAAATGAATCTCCATTTAAAGTAACCTGAAGAAAATCTGGAATATTAATTTCTTCAAGAGTTTGTGGTTGTGGGGGCATCTCTGATCTTCTAACACGTTTAATCCTTGAACGAAGAGAGTTAGAAGATGGCATATAGGGATGATATTCTTGAGACATCCTAACTGTAATATCTTGAATAATTCGTACAGGTTTGTCTCTTGTTGTACGAGCCTTCTGCTTGATTTGGGCAATAGATTTCGCAACTTCTGCTTTACTAGCCTGAGGTGAGTGATGATGTTCAGTAGAACTTTTGAGATAATATAAGCCATCAAGAAAAGTTGTTGTTGCTCGACCTCTACAATTTTCTAGTTTTTGTTTCTCACAGCACCAATAATAAGTACTTTTTCGTATTTTATCTTGTACCATTAAATAATCACGGACATTTATCTTATTATTTTCTTTTTGAGATGGTACAATTTCACATATTTCATTCATTTTAGTATTTCAGTAACTAATTTATGTGAATAGAGAAATAATCTTTCGTGATTAAAAGCAAGTAAACATTTGTATCAAAGGCGTAGTTAAAGGCGTAGTATTTATAAATTCATAATTTATACAAATATGTAACTTTCAAACAAATAAATATACTAATATGGTTAATATTCATTTTTTGTATTTCATTTGTATTTCAAACACGTTGCTGGTATAAGTATTAAATAGGTATATTGGTAGCTTTTTTGTGAAGTGAGAAATTTACTTTTTAGTATAAATTTAATATGAAGTCAGGATTTTGAGGAAAATCCTCCTATATATGATTGATGTGAATAATATGTGGATTAAAAAAGTAATATGAGACAGGTTAAAAAGTTGAATTTCGGGATTTTAAGACTATCAGGATTTTGTACAAGTCAGGATTTTCAATTTTGGGATTTTAACAGTCGGGATTACATGGTGTCGGGAT
>JADRCO010003362.1:0-10287 GCA_021464525.1 Rhizophagus sp. LPA8_4_AMF
TTAATTATTTTAGATAAAACCGCTCTATTTTTGATAAGAAAGCTATCAAGCGGTCAGTCAAACAGTCAGTCAGGCGGTCGGTCAAACAGTCAGCCATAGCGATCGGTCAGAATGGTCGGTCGGTCAAAGGTTCTTGACCGGTTATGACTGACCATAACCGACCATAACCAACCGTTGCCATCCCTAATTCTTTACATTAAACATGTAGTAAATTCATAATAAATGTATAGCAAATTTCATAATAACAAATTTTTGTAGACAGATAAATATTTAATATTTATTATAAAATGATTTGTACAAGACTAGTATACAGTACATACATACATGTATGGTAAATTTAAATAGTAAAATAATTTGTGTGATTAAACATAAGAGAGATATATATAGTAAGGAATCATAAACTACGTAACCACACTCAATTAAGGTAATGTATTACTAGCCCTACACTAAAGATGACTTTAGCAAGGCTTTCTTTGTGAAATAAAGAAATTTCATACACTTTGCCAGCTAGTGGGATAGCTTATAACCTCTAACTTCAAGTCAACGTATACTAAAAAATCTAGAACGTTTACCTAAAATACTAACCCCTCTAAAAAAAAGAAACAAATGGTTAGTAAGATGCCATTAAAATAAAAATAAAATGATAAAATTTTCACTAAAAAATCAATAAAACAAGTTTTGTAATAATACATACAAAATTCAATCTTCCAGTAGTCAAGACTTGGATCCTATAAAAAGAAAATAAAGGAACATTGATAAAGAGTTTCTTTTTCTTAAAAAAAAATCAAAAAAAAGTAAAGTTTTATGATGAAACTTACTTTGTCATTTCTGATGTTCCTGGTCTGTCCGAATTTACAAAAGATAAAGTTTTGAAATTTTGAAACGCTAAAAATTTGAGCTGGGACCTATATAATCGAAGAAAAGTGTTAATAGAATGTTTTTTTAAGGGTCACAAATTATTTTCATAAACTTACCCTATCTGAAGGTTCCTACAAATAAAAAAAGGTAACTATTTTTTATTAAAGTCCAAATTTTTTGTTTTTGAGCCTTATCCCACGTGTTAATGAATATTCATTAAAATAAATAGCTTAAAGAAATCCCACACATCATTCTCATATATCAAAAGAAGACAACCATTTAAAAAAATGGAAATGGAAACATTGGAAATGTTTCATTAAGAGAAACAAATTAACCAATTTCCGTCTCACTAAGATTTTACTGTATGTGTCTAATATGCCTGGGTTATACTTGAACAGTACTCATCTTTAATACAATTGACAGGTCAACTTAACTTAACTCTCACATAACCCTACGACATTTCCAAGTGAAAAGGTCTTCTGAAAAAAACATTAAAAATTAAAACATTAAAATGTTTCGTAAGATAAATATTTAAAAAAGAACTTTCTTATTGATACCTCACTCTACGTGTCCAAAGACCAGAAAAATTGCCTAAAAAATAAAAAGTTAAATTTGATTAAAAGAGAAGAAATCAGTTCTTTAATAAGCATCTATAAAATAAAATAAAATAGAATAAAAAACACTCACCAAAATTCCATGTCCAAGAATATCACTTCTTGTATAATGTCCATTCAATAATCACAAATAGCGAACTCATCCCTTTATTACCAGAGATCCAAAACAAAAAAATGAAAGAAACCTATAAAATATTAAAGAAGTTAATATCAATTAAAAAAATTTTGATTCACCCATTCCAATTAACCTCCTATATAGTGGAAAAATGCCAAAACTATGAAACTGCCAAAACTGCCATAACTTTATGGAATGGCAAAACCTTTTGGCATAGCTTTAATTGGGGGCATTTCTGTGAGATCAGCCTGATGCGTGATATAGTTTTGGCGTAACTGCTGATGCTAACATTCAATAATATTTCAGCATAGTTTCACATGTTAGCAGTCCAAGAACCTACAAGAAAAAGAAAAAAAATATTATAAAATGTAACTAAAAAAATAAACAAAATCAAAAGAAACTTCTTCACTACCTTTCACCCAAAGACCAGTCTATGTAATTTGATCAGCAATACCTACAATAAAAGAAAAAGAAGTAACTGAACATTAGTAATGTTACTAAAGAAAATAATATATAAATATGAAATCCCCCTTCCCCATTTACCTTTCACTAAAGCCCAGTTTGTGTATAGTAATTCATCTGGCAATACCTATAATAAAAGAAAAAAAAAGTAACATTAATAATGTTACTAAAAAGAAGTAAAATTCCCCTTCCCCATTAATACAGAAATGTTTCTAGTCTAATACATATGACAGACACTAAACCCACTCAACTTACCTCATGTGTAAATCTGGTCCAGCATCCAAGAAACCTTAATTCTAATAAAGGAATTAAAAATTAAAAAAAGTTTGGAAGGAATATTACTCTCAAAAGTTGAAAAAAAATTATTTTGAATAGTAACTACCTTCAAAACTTAGGATTCACAATTTTCTATTTGGCAAACTGCATTTTTTCACAATTATTATAACAAATACAAATATCCTACCAAATTCACGCATCCGGACTTGTATAAAAAGAAAAGTAAAAGAAATATTATTTAAAAAAAATAAAAATAAAATCATCTTCATTTTCCCACCAAAATCCACATTCTAGGTTCATCTAAAAATGGAAACTTCTGACTTTTTAACAAGATTCATGCATCTATAAAAAAAAAATTAAAAATATCAACATACATTTCATTAGAAGGAAGGAAGGGGAAAATGAAGAAAAGAGGAATACAAAAAGAAAGAGTGAAAGGATTCCGTTGATTAAAAGTTAAGATAAGTATATAACTCCCCTAGCATAACCAACAAAAAAAGCTTGGGCACGTGATCTATAGTGTGGCGCCTAAATTTTGATTGGTTGATCTTATATAACATTTTGAATTTTTTTCACGATAATTTTATACTTTTTTTTGAAGGGACTTAATAGTTAAATATCAAATATCTTTAGTAAAAAAAAGAATGGAAATACCAAAATAAAATAAATTTTTTTAACAATTAAATAGTTTTATTACATTATTTTATTATATTTTTATGTAAACAATATAAAAATTTTATACTTCATATATTCTACGAAATAAAAAATTTTAGCTTTTTTTATTTTTAAAATTCTCTGTATAACTGAAGAAGAATATATGCCTAACTAAAAGTATACAAGTTTGTGCTATTTATACAAAAAAACGCTATAGCTTTATCTAAATACTTTAATACTTGTAAAGGGACGTGAAATATTGGTATTTATTATTTATCATAATATATGTGATAAAATACTATAAAAAGTAAAGAAAAGATAGTTATTTATATAATAAAAAATAAAATATAGAGTGAGCAGGTGAAGAAGGTGAAAGTTTATGGGAAAGTTAAATATTTGACACAAAAAAAAAATATTTATATCGCATAAAATACAGCCACATCATGGATCATGTGCCCAAGTTTTTTTGTTGGTTACGCTGGAAAGATGGGAAGACATCAGTATATTATGTGATCACATGCCAATCCAATATCTAATTTTAGGCTTTTTAAAAATAAAATTAAAGAAATAAGCATCTCTCGGTTGATCATTTGGTCCAAAGTTTAACAAGAAAATATGGTTTCTGTCTATTTATTAGACTAATCCCTCTCAAAAATAGTAAAAACAACATCTTCAATCAGAGAACCTTATATTATCATAGTGCACCATGTTAGACATAGCCTTAATGCCAAAAGTTTTAACGTTTCTCCCACTCTTTTAAAAAACCACTTTGCCACTACCAACAAACATGGATTTTTCTGACAACTCTGATACTCCCACACGTCTAGTTATAGATGAAAGATTTTAAAACTTCAAAAAATACACCAACATACTGTAAATATCACCACCTCCTCACAAGACTTCATAACATTCACAACAAAATTAGAGACCTCCTACTTTGACTTATCTATTTCACCCAACTCTCTGTTCAACACCTAATAATAAACACTTCAACTTGGACCAAAGATATTACCACCCAATATACCTAGATGACTGCAACTATTTCTTCCAGCTTCGCTCAATACTAGACCTCCAAACATCAAATATATGACCAAACTTTTGGTTTTAATGAACATTTAAACAACATCAAACCTGTACACATCTAAGAAAATCACATGAACCTTATCCCAGAATCGCAACCTAATATCATAGACATCAAGTAATTTCTTACACTTGAGACATTGGCATAATCATAGAAACAACATGACAGAATTAAAAGTATCCATATCAGAGTCTTCTTACAATATAGTAGTTTAGGTTCTTATTTTTTATTTGAATATAGATAAACAATATCCTACTTATAGTTTTATTTTACCTTATATGAATTTTATCCTTTGGTTCTTCTTTTCTTTTCTGTTACGTAATTTTTGTTTTCACCGGACTTCTGAATTTAACTGACTTAGTTAGATTCATCTTTTTAACCAGCTGACACTTCTTAATTATACTATTGTCCAAATCAGGTTCTCACTTTGTTATAGTTGTGTCACCAGGGGTGCTATGTCAATGGAAATTTAGTACGTTGATCGCTTAAAAATCCGTGGCTATCCAATTATAACAAGAGGAACAGTAGACAATATATTCATGTATTTTGTAATTAAATTTATAATTAAAGTTTAAATATATTTTACACAATTTATTAAATATATGTTAATAAATTAATATTACAAATCATACTTCTAATTAATATTCTACTTTTGAATATTAGATAAATTTAAACAATATTTTGAATATATTTGATAATGGATTTAAATTTAATAAAAAATCGTACTTTTAAATTAATAAATTGTCATATTATCGCCTCTGTATAGCATGTATAGCAGATATGAAGTAAAATAATAGAATTCATAATTCCATATAGAGTTCTGAATATGCAACCCAAAATGACCTGCATTGACCCGCATAGACCTGCATAATATAAATAATACAATTGAAGGTATTGTAAAAATTTGAATTGCTGTATAAATAGTACTTTAAAATTAACCCAAAATTTTGATCTGACCCGACCTGACCTGACCCGTTAGGAACACTAATTCCATATTTTTTCAAAGAAAAAAATAATTGTATTTCCAAAATTAAAAAAATCAATTGAGGCTTCATATTACTTTTATGTAGCCAACATAAAGTAGTGAGGTAGAAACTAGACAGTTAAAATGAAAAAACTGCTACTAGCAGTTGTTCCTAAAGTCACGTGATAGTCATATGGCAGCAGCGGTAAAGTTGCTAAATCAGAGGTTTCAGCAAAGTGGTGATTATCAAATAAAATGTCTTTGGTTTTTCTGGTGTTGATTAGCATGATATCACTACATATTTAGAATAATTCTAACAGAATAACTTTATAGGCTAAAATTATGTAATTTAGAGAATTACCTTACAGTTGATTTTTTGTTTTCATAAAGGATTGACAAAAATTAAATTATTGTTCTAATTTTCTTATGGAATATTAGGAGTACCTAGATTTTCATTGTATTAACTCAAATTAAATCTAACCTATACCAAGAACAAGTGATGGTTTTTTAAAATAATACAGAATCACATAATTATTTATTTTTATGTATTTGTTGTACATATAATTGTACATTATAACAATTTACAATCATGCAATAAATTACAAATATATATACATCCTCTTAATTCTCGTCATTATTATTTTTCATGTCAAAAACTAAACGTTTCTGCTTATCAAACTCTTTTAATACTTTAAATCTCTTGGAATTTTTACCAATTCCCGCCATTTCTCTCATATTTTCCAAGTCATAGATCTTATTATGAGCACGTTTTACACTTAAAATTTTACATTGTTTCTTGTCAAGACCAAGATATTTGTTAAGAACTTTGATGGGTGCAGAACTAACATGAATTTCTGATGGTTCTATATAAATAATAATTAAAAATGTGTCTCAAATCAGTAAACATACCACATCCAAACTGCACTCTGCTGAAATATGTGTATCCAAAGAAACTTTCAAATTGTTTTTTACCAACAAATGCACTATTATTTTTACGTTTTATAGTTAGATCCTTCATACTTGCATCTGTTAAAAATAAAAAACCCATTCATCTGTACTAACATTTTTCATAGCTTCTGAGACCTACATAATGGAACTAATTAACCAAAATTATTAAACAAGCATTAGTTACAAATAAAGTTCACCTTCTTAAATTCAAGATTAAATCTATCATTGTTAATGACCATAGAATTTTCTACTTGAAGGTTTGTTTTCTTTACTTGTTGAACAACAAATAAGGTCTTATTGATGTTGTTATTTAAGTTATTTAATTTATGAATACTGAAGACATCACACATCGCTCCAGAACCATTTATAAAGACACTGCCAGTATATTTCTCAATATATTGTTTGTCAAGGTATTCAATATTAATAAAATCATTTTGGGTTGCATTCATGTCTTCATTCTCTTCCAATTTCCATAATTCAGAAGCATCACCTTTTTTGGGATATCAATGCTTTAATTGATATAATCAAATAGTTGTTTCTGGAAGGATTATTTCAATATCTGGTAAGCCATAAGAAAGTTCTGCACCTCAAAGGAGCTCCTTCAAAGTGACTGTTGAATAACCTGCTAAACAAAAAAGATGAAGATGTAATGCCCAAAAATGGGCATTAAATTCTTCAAATGACTGCCACCACATCATTTCTTTATATATTAGCATCTCTTTCCATAATACTTAATTATTTCTTCCAGATTGTTTAACAAATAAACAAACCAGTACATAGGGTATCTGGATTTGGTGGTGTTCCCTTTTACACTGTACCAGTTTTAATATTCCTGCATAACCAAGATCTTCATATAATTCATTGAATTGTTTGTTTACTTTCTCATTTTTCTGAACAGGTAAACCCAAAACAGCTTTTGCAAGAGTACTTTCCAAATAAATTGCATACCATTTTGAATTATAATTGAATATAATTTTGTGTTTGACAGATTGAATAATTTCTGAAGCTTGAACTTGATAAGGATTGCCATCTCCTAATTGCTCCAAGCAATCTATAAAAAATTTAGAATAATATTCAAGAGTTTTGACATGACTACCAATATCATGAATGCAAAGCTGAAAATGATGATTGCAGCAACAAATTCTTCATTTCTAATAGCCTTTCCAAAAATTTCGATTGCATCATCATTCTCAAGAAAAGGAAGTGGGAGGTAGAGTCACTTATATAAAGAGCTTTTTATATAGTCCTCTATAGGACTTTCAATAGTCCCAGATAAAACTGTGACAAAAAAAATTCCTGCTGGTGGTTTACACATTATTTCACCAATGCAAAGTTACAAGATCCATAAAATTCTCATTTATTTTGTATAACTTGTTAAACTCGTCAATTCCAACAATCAGGGTTAGAATTTTCTGTTTTTCAACTGATGAGTTCTAGATAACTTGCCCTGTATAATCTGTATAAACTATTTTAGGAGTCCCATTCAAGGTTAATTTATTAATGTTTTATTTGAGTTTTTGCAGTTGTTCATAGAGTCTCCAAAACTAAAACCTTTCAATTGGAAATATTCAAATAAAATGTAAAATGCAAGGGATGCTTTGCATCCAATCTGTATATCTAAGGATGTAGGAAGAGATTCATTACCATATGTAACGTTTGGAAAAGTCATATTTTAAAAGGCTTTTGGATTTTTCATCTTTGTTAATGTATTCTTTGGTTAGCCTTTCAAGTTCATCAAGAAATTGACTCTTCCCTGTTCCAGGTTCTCCAGCTAAGATATAAATGGATGGGAATTTTATTGTTATTTTCAACATTTTCAAATCACTTTTTGATTTCATTTAAACCATTTTTTTTCCTTCCCAAAGGATTTTGAATGTATTATCACATCCAAAAAATTTAAAATCCTTACCAACGGAAGTCACAAGCTAGAAAAGATTATTTATTTAAGTTAAGAAGACTAAGAAAACATAAATTGAAAAGAAAGCTGAAAGATATACCTTTTTTTTTATCATCTGGTGGAAATTGTCTAATCCACATGTGAATAGAGGAAGGATAACACCAGTCAACTGATAAATAAGAAAGAATTGTTAGAGATTTTCTTATATCATTTGAAGTCAAATTATTTAACTGGGCTACTGTACCTTGTGGCAAGTTTTCTTTGTTGGCCCTTCCATTCCTTTCAGAAGAAAATGTTCTGTTTTTTTTGGTTTTCTGTTAATGAAAAGAGAGCTGTAGTAAGATTCTTAACATAAGGAAGATACAGTACATAGCTGATTCCCCCTACAAATCAGCAGACCTTAATCAAAGAATCTAATAGCAAAATGTTGCACACCGCAGGAGACATGAGTTAAACTCACATTATCTGGATGCTCTTCTTCTCTGTGCCAGTGAGACAGGGTATAGCCCCATCTTTACTACCTCATTAGTATTCTATACATTATAGAGAATGTGTAAAACTAACCTTTGTTTGGGATTTTAATGCACTTGCTTTTTATGTTCTCTTGAGCCCAGGTTTAAACTATTTATCAGAACTTTAGTTTTGTAATGAAATATATGTGAGTTAACTGAGGAGAAACGTCAGGATAATTTTTCTGTAAATAATTCATCCATGAATCTTTATCCCAATTTTTGTATGGTAGTCTTCAATTATCAGCATATCAAAGATTGTGTGTTTTTAACATAAGAAAAGTTATTAGAAGAAATCAAGATCAAACAGCAAAGACATAATTGAAAAATATAAGTCACTTTTATATCTGATTTTAACACTCTGACTGTCACAGTGTTGGCAATTGGACTTATTGAACAATTGGACCAATTGGATATTGGACTTATTGTACTAGTACCAATTAGACCACTTAAACAATTGGACAATTGGACTTGGTCCAATTCCAACTATTGTTATTAACCAATAAAAAATAATTTTATTTAATGACACAATCATAAATTTCAAAATCATTAATAATTTATTATAACTACTAATAATAAATCTTTAAACAATTTAATGATTCTAATTTTTACCAAAATATTCTTTTAGCTTTCATTTGCTTGTAAATTAATAGTAGAATATTGTAACTGTTCAATATTATAAATTGAGATATTATAAGTATTAACAAAACTTACTACTTGTTATCTTGATCTTTTTGTAATTCATTTTCAATTATTTCTATCTAATATATTACTATATTTCTCCATTCATTAATAAAAATTAATGGTTATAGTCCAATCTAATAAACATTTATAAGAATTTTTTTATTTACATTAGAAAGATGATTTCAAAGAGAAATAGTAGTATAAATAGTGAAAAATATTCACCACTGATCAGCAGTAAAGTTTACAAAACCTTCGCCACTATCAACTTTTTCTGGAATCTAACCTATATCAGCCAGTATCTGGAATTGATTCATTATTTTTTGTATTTCCTTTAAAGAATTTGATGTTAAAACACCTTCTTTGATTCAAATTCATCTTAGTATCCATTTTGCAATGCCTAAGAATAAGCAATGCATTGGATCGATTACAGTAAATCTAATGGGTTAAAGTATGGCAGACACAATAATTCTGACCACCTGACTCCGTATTGCTTTACACAATGTTTCTTAATATGTCTGAATTACAGTGTCTCCATTCTAAAACTTTCTGATAATATTTATTCAGATTTTAGGGCACAAACCATTCATCCATGTCATCTATTCCTGCAAAATTATGCTAATGTTCTTCATAATTTGCATGTTTTTTACACCAATGGCAAGAAACCTACACTGAGATGTGACTGCAAATTTTCTTGCAGCCAGAATATCGCACAGGTTGAAGTATGTCAAATCAGATACCAATCAGTCATCAATCAGATATCTGATTGATAACTGATTGATTCAATAGGTAGCCAATTGATAGTCAATTTCTGCCAAAATTTGTCACCAATCAGTCATCAACATCGGTAAATTTTTTAGGGTAAAAATCTGTGAAGATCTCCGGCCTAAATTTCTGCGCAGATCTGCTACCCTGTCAACGCACGTCGGAGAAAATTTTTAATAAAATCTGCGCAGATCTTCAAGTTATTAAAAATCTGTGCAGAATTTTAATAATAAATCTACGAAATTCTTCAAAATAACAAATTTCAATTAACTGTTTTTAATATTAACTAATATCAATTTATTTAATTAAAGCATTACAAATTTATATGTACAAAATCAATTACTAAACTACACTAATTAGGCGAACTATAAACTAAAGTTCCCTCCTTTTCTATACTACAAATTCATATGTTGTTAATGGTTTGGACATTGTTCCAGTTGGTTCGATTCCAACAAACAACGGA
>JADRCO010003363.1:0-10284 GCA_021464525.1 Rhizophagus sp. LPA8_4_AMF
TCTTAAACTTTCCATAATTCATAAATCCATATTTTTCATCTAAACAATCACTAATCTTTTCTTTAAAGTTGGAAATATTGGAAGGTTTTTTCTCCATTACTATTAATGAGAAAGGTTGAGATGATGTATCATTGATACTTTTTATTTGTAATTTAAATTTAAATGGTTCTTGTAATGGAGTGGATGCAGAATCAGAAGATTCAGAAAATGATGAAATGGTAGGAGAATTCAAAAGTAATGGATTTGAAAGTGATGGATCCAAAAGTAAATCCTCTACCTCAGGAATTGGTGAATCATTATATGTAATAGAAGACGTTGTAGGTATAGAATTTGCAGCAGAAGAAGGCATAGAATCTGCAGTAGATAATTCTTGCTCACTATTATTTTGAATTTTTTTTTTTTCTTTACAATAAGTTTTACTATTACATGCACTACATAAGGAATAATTAAAGGGTATACATAAGTCTATATTATATCCAAACTTTACTACACTCTCTTGCACCTTTTGTATGTAGATATCATTACAATTTAAAATATAAGAACAGTTTCTATGAAATTTAACTTCTTCAGTTCTGTTTTTCTTATTTGGCTTTATTGATTTATTACAGTTACAAGTTGATTCTGTTAAGTATTTACCACAATACATACACTTTGTACAAAAAAAACAAGTGCCAATTTTGTAAAACATCATGTAAAATTTTTCGTGTTATTTCATGTAGTATAATTTCAAATATTACCTATATTATATATTATATCATTATATTATTACACAAAAATTGCAAAATCGTATACACGTTTATTTATTTGTTAGTCATCACCTGATTCACATATTTTTGAAAATGGCGATAAATTTGATAAAAAAGAAAAAGTATTGCTAAATCTCACTGGTGGTGATTTTCACTAGCGGTGATTTTTACCAAAAATTTTTTTTAATTTATCTTATAAACCTATTGTAATTTTTTAACAAAATTTTTTCAAAATTATTTAAAGTAACTTAAAGTAATAAAATTTTTATTTGCAAACTAAATGTTACACGTTTATAATAATATTAATAATAATTTATTAATTAAAAATATGTTTTATTAATTAAAAAAATAAATATTAATCTGGATTTTTTTTTTAAATAATAAAACAATAAAATAAAGACCTAATATATTTATCATTTTTGTTTATATTTAAGCTAAAAAGTAAAATACAAAGTTAAAATAATTCAATTAAATCGTTAGAACACAACAATTTTTTATTTATTTATTCATGAAAATAACAGAAATAATGAAAATAAAACGAAGAGAATGTGCTAATAATTTAAAATGCAAATAATAATAAAAAGAAGAATAAGAAACAAAATATAATAAAAAAATAATAAGGAACAATAAAAGAAGTGAAAGGAAGAACAAAATAAATGAAGAGGAATAAAAAGAAATGAAAAAACAAAGGTGAAGTAAAAAGAAATGAAAGAAGCAAAAAAAAGGTGAAAAGAGGATGAAAAAAATGAAGGGAAAATAAAAAGAATCGTAAAAAAATGAAGGAAGGTGAAAAGGAATAAAAAAAATGAAGGGAAGCAAAAGGAACAAAAAAAATGAAGGTCTTTATAACATATTTTCAACTCACTTAAAGATACAGAAAAAAATTTACCAACTTCTCTGTCAATTTCTAATCATTTATATACGTAATATCAAAACTTATATTTGGAAGGAATAAACAAAAGTCTGGAAATAGTGGAAACTTGATCATGGTCCAATGAAACAAGACTTCAAGAATTATTGTAAAACACGAGGAGTGAAAAGGAGTGAAAAAAATAAAGGACAAGTGAAAAGAAATGAAAAAAATGAAGTGGAGTGAAAAAAAATGAAAAAATAAGGAAATAAAAGTAACAATGGAAATAATAGATAAAAGAACAATAGGAAATAAAAAAATAAAGGAAACCAACTGATTAAGTAAAAATCATAAAATAAGTTAGTAAGAAACAAAATATAATAGACAAAAATAAAAAATAAAAATAAAAAAAAGAACATACCAAGAAGAACTAAAGACCTAAAAAAAAACAAAATAAAGTTAGGAAGGAAATGTAAGGAACAAAATATAAGAAACGAAGTGTAAGAGACAAAATAAAAAAATAAAAACAAAACTTCAAAAAATCGTGACTATGTAATACTGAACATACCTTAATTGCAAAGAGTAAACTGAAGGAGTAAGAACTTAAAGAGAATAAAATAAAGTTAGCAAGAAATAAAATATAAAAAACAAAAAAAAAGAAAAAAAAAAAAAGAAAAACATATCAGTTGAGCAAAAGGTTTAAAGTTGAAAAGTACTAGAAATAATAAATAAATAAACATTTATTGATGATAACATAATCACATAATCAATCAAAAATGTAGGTATGATCAGTGAAAACCACCAGTGGTGATTTTTTGGCATTCTCAAAAAGAAAAGGAGTAAATTTATATTAAATTAAATATAATGTAATATATATTATTGTATAATTAATTAGGATTATACGGGAATTTAAAAGATCAATATTCTATATAATTGACCTGATATTTTTTATGCTGATCAATATTATATTGATATTGATATACCACATTAATCCTAATAATTATATAATAATATGTAATTACTATTCTAATTATAAAAGAATAATTTATAGTTCATTTAATTTTTTTTATTAAATATTTTTAAATAGTATTAAAATTATCTTTCTAATATTAATAAATAGTAAGTTATAAAAAAATTATTTTACTATCTATTAATATTAAAAAAATGGATTTAAGTATTTAATGAAAGGATTTTAATAATAAATTATAAATTATTTTTTTATAATTATTAGATGCCAAATTATTATGTAAAAATGATTCCAACTAATTAAAAATAATTAAGCTAAAAAATAGAATTAAATTAAGAGTTTTATTTTTTATTGCATTTTCGATATGTTGCATCCTATAATGTATTACATGTAAAAGTCAAAAATAACATTCTAAACCCTTTTTAATATATTAAGAAAACTTGTAGAGCAGCCAAAAATACATATAGTATAAAGTTTCTTATAGTACATAATATGTATATAAAGCCTCATACCAGGATTTTTTAAAAAATGGAAAATCTTAATAAAGTCATGTGATCAAAATGATCATCTTAATTAATGAGATGTGATATATCACAGGTGTGAAAAAAAATATATTTCTTAAATTAAAACTATTTAAAGTTTTAATTTTTATATATTTTTAAAGTATTAATAATTTTATTAAGTTCGGAATTCTATACAGTTTAGATTTACTAAAGTTTATTTATTATAATTACTGATATTTAGATTAATTATAAATATAATAATATAATATTAAAAATATAAATTTTACTAAAATTATTAATTATATAATATTTAATTATTTATATAATTAAAAAAAAGTATAGTATTAGACTATTAGTACAGTTATAATATATAATTAAAAGTCTTTAACTAACTAAATAATAATATTAAATGTATTAATTGACAATCTGCAAGTCAATTAGAGAAATTACATATAAAATTTGACGTAAATCATATACTAATTTGTCATAATCCACTGATTTTAGCAATTTTTGGTATAACAAACACTATAAGCATAGTTTACTAAAATAATACAAACAATAAAGTAAATGTCATACTTTTATTTTTCTAAGCCACCAAGCGTAAAATTCTTTTTTGACAAAGTTTACCTTAGAAGCACGCGGCATTTACTATGTTATTAGGCAAACTAAGATTTCAAAAGTACAAATTATGGAAATTTTTTTACATTTCACTAAACTTTCATCCATATTTGCTTTATTTTTGGTATATTTTATAAGTAAACTAAGCTGTAATAACTTCTAATCTGACAAATTTAAGCCTTTTTTACACTCATTATACAAGTAATATGGTACGGTAAAAACTGAGTTTTGTCTTTTGAATCTTAAATCTCTTAGAAATTAGACTTTTTCTCAAGGTTAAATTATGGAATTTTTTCATGATATTGGTAGAAAAACTGTGGAAAATCATTTTATTAGAGCAAAATGATAACTAAATAGTAATATTAAATGTATTAATTGATGATCTGTGAGTCAACTAGAGAAATTACATATAAAATTTGACACAAATCATATACTAATTTGTCATAATCCACTGATTTTAGCAATTTCTGGTATAACAAACACTATAAGCATAGTTTACTAAAAATAACACAAACAATAAAGTAAATGTCATACTTTTATTTTTCCAAGCCACCAAGCGTAAAATTCTTTTTTGACAAAGTTTACCTTGGAAGCACGCGGCATTTACTATGTTATTAGGCAAACTAAGATTTCAAAAGTACAAATTATGGAAATTTTTTTACATTTCACTAAACTTTCATCCATATTTGCTTTATTTTTGGTATATTTTATAAGTAAACTAAGCTGTAATAACTTCTAACCTGACAAATTCAAGACTTTTTTACACTCATTATACAAGTGATATGGTACGGTAAAAACTGAGTTTTGTCTTTCGAATCTTAGATCTCTTAGGAATTGGACTTTTTCCCAAGGTTACATTATGGAATTTTTTCACGATATTGGTGGGAAAACTGTGGGAAATCATTTTATTAGAGCAAAATGACGTCTTTTAGACATTTGGCTGGCGAAATTCATGAACAACTTCACATTTAGTAATGCGGTTTTTAATTAATAAATTTCTGTCGAATTTTATTATCATTTTCATCACCTGACTCGTGGATCACCAATTAATATATTTTTATAAAAAATATTTATATTTAAAATACATTAAAATATACTATTTTTTTAAAATAAAAAAAGAAAAATAATAAAATATATAGTATTAAAAAAAGAAAAATAAAATAGTAGCAGTATTGTAGTAAATATTCAGTAATTTATTTAAAGTTAATAGTTGTCTATATATTAGTATTTTTTGTATTTTAGATTATCTAGTATCAAAAAAAGTAAAATTTAAAAGTAATATAGTAAAGGTGTTGTAAAAGAATTTAATAAAGTATTTGTTTATAAAATGTTTCTATTTAACTTTTTCTATTATAAAGAAATTGTTATTAAATTATTATTGTAAATCCAGTCTATAGCTTTATAATTATTCACACAAGTTAAGTCCACATTGTTTACCAAATATTTAATTACAAAGTTTGCATTTTTCATAATTAGCCTAATGCTATTTATCAGAAAAATAAAAGTATATTATTTTTGAATATATATTATACAGGTATAATCTTATTATATATTCAAATATAATATATAAAGGTTTGAAACCTTTATATTACAAAATTACTAATATTGTTATTGATATAGATCAAAATAAATTTATTGTAAACTTGCAAAAATAGTAATTTTATATATAGAAAATAATAGTGCTGATTAAGGCATTTTGAAATTAAATAGAATAATAATAAATGAACTCTCTCTGGTCCCATTTATGAGCAACATTAAACATTTAATAAATTTTTTATTTAATTTTTATTCTTCTTTTATCAACAATTAAAATGCTATTTATTACAGTAGAACTGTTTTCCTAAAACTTCATTCATTTTGTATAATAAAAAAATATACTTAAATTAGATTATATTTACTTTTTTTAAGTATAATTGAAGTTCTGAAACACTTTCTTCTATATATGCGGAAAAAGGAAAGTAACACTATCAGACTTTTGCTAGAAATTTTGATGACTATTATCCGAGGACAATTTGTTTTTACGCACAATATAAATACTTGGTCACAGTGTTTGAATAAAATGTTTCGTTTTCGCACAAACGTTCTATTTATATTAAACTTTTTTGTGAGACGGAACTGCTTTGCATCTTTTCTATACGATTGGTTTAAAAAAAAAACCATTAGCAATAGTGAATAGTGTTATATGATATATGACATAACCTCAAAGGAGAGATCTGATGTGAATCCCTACACCGGCTGCACGCTAACATTATTTTCTTCTTTGCTATCTAACTAGAAATATACTAAATGTACTTGTTCACACCGCATAACTTTCTCCATTTCTGTTTTAGCCGAGTTCCACAAGAGAAATCCGAGAAGTGTTTGATCAGACACGTGAGCGTTACACGATTTTAAAAAATGAAATGATGATCACAAGATATGCAGTTAATCATGATTATTAAATTAAATCACGTGAATAATTATGCAAGCAATTATTAAAGCGCATCTTCAATTCGTGTTTATGGGAAAAAGATAAAACATTGATCATTGACAGAAAAATATGAAAAGGAAAAATGCAAAATTTTTTATTACAACCGAATTTTTTAAAAAATTAATACAAAGAGAGATATGAGTTACAAAATAGAAAGAAAAAATATATATAAAAAAAAAGAAATTTTCGTAAGAAAACCACACACAATACCATTTTTAACTTTTTCTTTGAAATGTATACAATTCTTGAATATAAATTCATCTTCTCCCTCATTCACCCAATTCAACGTAAAGATAAAAGTTAGGATCTTTTTTATGTTTTTTACATTCTAAAGGTTCAAAAACACCAAAATGTTTTTTAAATTTTCTAGGTAATTGAAAAGTCATAAATTGATTATCACAAGTTCTATAACCGATACTATTAAATAAAATTTTTCTCGTAGCAGAAGGAGGAGTAGGAGGTAAAGGCAAAGGTAAAATTTGAACTTGTTTACTTCTCTCAATAAACTCTTGATTAATTTTTAAATCATGATCGGATTGTTTATTACATTCATCACAATGTAAATAACCAGAAGTAAAATCTACGTTGGCCAATTTAGCTAAAGAATCTGTATAAGCATTGTATTTTTTAGTTAAAACACTATGAGAGTATAAAGAAAGTTGAGAAAATATCTCTTTTCTTTTATACTCAGGAAATTTATCTAAAACTAATTTTGAAGATTCTTTATAAAGCGATTTAAAATGATATCTATCAGCTAAAATTAATGAATATAAAGGATTTTTACGAAATTCTCTTTCAAGAAATGTTTTCGCACTCAATAAAACACTATCAATAATATATTTTTCTGAAAATCTTAAAAATTCTGCTATATTATCCCAATCTATCAAAATAAATGTATTAGGATAAATATATGATAATAAATTTTCAAATGTTTTCTTTGGTTCCCCTTCTAATACTACTACTGGTATATTATCGCTATCATTTTGAGTTGAATAATTTGGAGTAGCGCATGTGAACATATCATAAAACATATTTGATGCCAATCCAATTATATTTTTGTGCACACGAAATTTTGTGTCTTCTACTACAAATAAAACATCTCCATCTATATGATAATGTATATGATTATTTTGTTGAGACATAATATCGAAGATATAATATAAATAAATATCTCTATTTTATATATTTATATGTATATAAAAAAAGAATGTTTTATTTTTGTCAAAAAAAAGGAATTTAAAGTTATTTATACCAATTTTTCCTTTTTATTTCCTAGATTTGGAACAATACACAAATAAAATGTGAAAATAATACTTTTTGTAATATTATTGGTTGTGTACAAGGGATTGCATACATAAATTTGTGATTTGGCCAAATTAATCTAGTTCGGCTTGATATAACTGATCGTCGAGATTAACATCATTATTTGAGAAGGCAATTCCCAAAGTCGGTACTAATTAATTGCCGTTATTCGATACAATTGATTCGATATAAGAAACAAACATTGAAAATACATATAATTTCCTTATCTAGTTAATTTTAAAATATTTTATTCTGATTGGTAAATTATAGAAATCCTTGCCTAGAGGAATTTATTATGTTCCGTATCGGCAACTGCCCGAAAAAATTTCCGGAACGGAATTTTACTCCCGATGTATCTAAATATAGTTTACTAAAAATAGGTGAATTTAAACATTTTTTGTTAACAGTTTTTTTACATTACAAAGTAAAATAAGTATAACCACTTTAAGTTAAATTAATTGATTGATTTAACTCTTAATTAGTTTTTTTTTTTCTTTAAATAAAGAGAAAAAAAATTCAAAAGCTGCGCTACTGTGATAATTGTTTAAAAAAGATTGTCCAATCTATTTTTAGCAAATTATAGCTATTTTTAGCACATTCTTCCATTTAACATTTATTCTTTTTCCGGATAAAAAAAATTCGTAATTCGTAGCAAATGTTAAAAAAGGTATTTGAATATTGTTTCATTGTTTCATGTCATGGAGAATGTTCATTGTGTTCTTTATCTCAATGAAACGCCAAAATAGTAGGATCAGTAACGTATTATGATCAAACAATGGAAATCAAAATTAACCAATCAAAATTAAAAAAATCTGATATAAACGCGCATCTTTATTATTATCATTAACTTGGAATTTGCCAATTTAATTGTTTTATATATCAGTCTATCATTGCTGATTTTTAATAAACTGATATTATTTATATATACAATCATGTATTGTTGTTACTAATTACATATTCTAATAATACTAATAGTGGATAAAATATCGTGTCATCTCTATGGAGTGACCGATATTTTACTTCCAACCTATAACTATTATTTATTATTATTATTATTATTTTAGTAGAAGAGTTCTTCATTCGACGTTTACCGTTTGCCGCCTAATTCAATAAAAATATAATAATCAGGTCCTTCCTTAATATTATCACAATCCAATGGTTCAAAATTTTCAAAAAACATCTTAAACTTTTGCGGTAAATGAAAATTAATATAACCATAATTATTCTCTTTTATCAAACTAGAAAGAATTTTATAAGTAATAGAAGGAGGTGGATTCGGCAAGACTTGTAAATGTTTAATACCATGGCTTAACTTTTGTTTAAAATTCTTTAGATGCCTTATTACATGACTATTAATACGATTAAATCTTGGTATGAAAGTTTCATCATCAATTCTACCCAAAGAATTCGTATATTCCATATGTTTTTCAAGTAATGCAGCACGAGAATCACTTGAAAGAAATTTGAACCCCGTTAATCTTTGATATGCAGGTAATTGGTCTAATACTAATTTAGAAGATTCTTTATATAAATGTTTGAATTCATACTGTTCTGATAATACTAAAGTTAATAAAGGATTTTCTCTGAAGTTTTGTTGTAAAAATACTTTTGATGCTTCCATAACTGAATCCATCATGTATTTATCTGATAATTTAAGAAATCCCGATACGTTTTGCCATGTTATTGGTTGATAATTTCCTGGATAAATATATGATAAAACTTCTTGAAATTTTTCTGAGGATTCGTCATCTAATGATATTTCTGGTATTTTTCTTTCCGTTGAACATTCTTCTTTGGAAGATGTTATTGCTTTCGCACATTTGAACATATCTTGAAATACTTTTGAACAAAGTGATAAAATATTTTTATGCAAGCAAAACGTAATTCCTTTAACTGTTACCAAGATATCCCCATCCGGATAATAATGTAATGGACTTTTTTGATTTATCATTGTTCGTAGTGTTTTAGAAAAATATCTTTTTGTTAAATTTTAATATTTGTTTTTAAAAGACTTGAATAAGTTTTAGAAAACGCTGTCTTTATAAATTGTTTATATTATAATACTGTATCAGTATTTATTATCTCATCACTCATGACGTATCGAGAAAACACGTGATATTTCGTGTTTCAAAATATCACGTGTATAGGATTTAAGGATGACTGTAAATATACAACTAATGAGTCATTAAGAGTACTATATTTATCCAATATTAATCACCCCCCTTGTATGTATGAAATATGGTATATCTATGTAAACTAACTCATTTTTTCATTTTTGCATTATATAATCTTTTATAAAATATCCAACTATCTATTTTAATGCTTTTTTTTGCATTATATTATTCATACATTAAGCCAATTATGACTAAATAATATAATTATATATATTATTTAGTCATAATCAGCTTAGATTGCTAGGTTATTTAGTAATAAAATAACTAAATAATTTAAATATAACTAAATAATTTAAATATAACTAAATAATTTAAATATAACTAAATAATTTAAATATAACTAAATAATTTAAATATAACTAAATAATTTAAATATAACTAAATAATTTAAATATAACTAAATAATTTAAATATAACCAAAATAATCTAACTTAAATATGATTAAATAATCTAATTAAATAACTTAAGTGTAATGATTTTTTTTTATATCATCTTATTTTTCCTACTATATTCCTTACCTTTGAAATCATTTTTTTTTTTACCTTTTTCCTATTTATTTATTATTTGTAATTATATATGGACGGGTTTAGCTCATCCACAATATCACGTGTTATTGCTAAGCCACTCTAATTAAAAATCGTTCAAAATAATCCA
>JADRCO010003364.1:0-10283 GCA_021464525.1 Rhizophagus sp. LPA8_4_AMF
AAATACTAAAAATATGCCCAATTTTTCATTGATAAGCATAAATCTCTCGAATCTCAGACAATTTGTTGTGTTTAATGATCGTCTGAAGTTACCTTGTCATTATGGTGTTTCAATATGTATCACGTGTTAAAAAAAATGTATTTTGCAAGTTTACTTACAAATCTCTTTTAATTCCGACCAACATTAAGTGATCAGCGTTTTAGAGATCATCATTACATGTACGTAGTATTATTTGTGTGGCGCAATTTTATAATAATTTTAAGGTAAAAATTTTTTTTTTAGTGGTTTATTTACTGCGTCCGTAATAACGTAAAACTATATTTTAATTTATTTTATTGGTTAATAATTTAATATATATAGTTATTTCATTGATTTATTTTATATTTTATTGTTGAGTATTACAAAATGGTGAAACATCAAAAATTAAATGACGAGAGGAAGTATTTGAAAATGTCAGTTACACATGCGGATCCATAAAAATTGGGTTTTATATTTTATTTATTTTGAAAAAGGAATTTTTGAACTTAGCTGTTAGAATTATTTTTTTTATTTTACTTTTTAGGAATGTATATCACCTGGTGGCAATGGTGTAACAAACATGCAGGTAACACCGCGGGTGATCCCTACAACATTTACCTTTTTGGAGGACTTTTCTGTAACACTTATTTTATTAATTTGAGCAATTTCTTTTTGTTGATCAAAAATGTTTTTCTTAACTTTTTAAAATCAGCGAACGTAACAAAAGATCATTATTTTTTTCTTTAAAAAAAAATTATATAAAATAGATACCTTTCCTAAGCTTTCTTTAACATTAAATCTTTTTGGATTTTTTTTTATTAAAAATTGTGTTTAAATATTGCATTATTGTAATCCATGATTTTTTTGTAAATAGTTGTAGAGAAAAATTATTTTGTATGTTCAAGATTCTGTAAATTTTCTATATAAATAATATAAAAATATTTTTGATAATATGACAAAATGTCTAACTATAACTGCTGAGTTTATATAAATAAAGCTCCAAAAAAAATTTATCAATGGCACTGCATACTGCACTATATCATTGTATTATAACATCAAAAAAAGTACCTTTGATTTCAAAACTGAATAACTTCAAATAGATGGCGTTTTTATTATTTAATAAATAAATTTTTAAAAATAATAAAGCTGATTGCTTATTGCGACTAAAAACAGTAAAAAAGAAAAAATAATTATTGATAACTTGTCAATTATATTGTCTGGCTGATCTGACAATTTTTTTTCTAATTTTTTATTTGATTTTCATATTAATCTTCAATTAAATTTATATCTTTGCAATTAAGGTCGTCTGAATATATAATGAACAAACGAATTTGGCGGTTAATTTAATGATTATTTAATAATCCGCCAGTTAAATTATCCGGCTGATGTTACAGTTAACGCAGATCATGTATATAAACTCAAATTGTGATAATAGGTAACTTTACTTTTAAAGTAATTTTAATCGAGAAATGCGTGTTACCAAAAACAAACTTTACACTTATAAAGTTAATGTCAAGAAAAAATGTAACCCTCAAGAAAAATGATAGCGTCGTATACATACTGTATTAGTCTTAGTGTAACACTCACAACTTTCGTTTTTATGTATGTGATATTAGTGCAATATGAGGTAGCAAATATTTTTTTAAAGGAAAAAAAAAAAATAATAATTATCTACAGCAATTTTTTTTTTTTTTTTTTTTTTTGACTTTTTGCTACTATTAGATATATAATTCAAACCTTTTAAAAAAAAATAATGCCGACATTTTAGATTAATCATTATTGTAATGATACATAATTTCCCCAAAAATTATCAATATTCTTTAAGACCTTTTTCAAAATTCATGAAGTCATGATACATTCATAATCCATTCAGACAATTTCCAATTAGGCTTTAGAAATAAACGATAAATTAAACATATATGTTATGGCGACATTTTCAGCTGCCAGGTTTGTAACGATACATAACCTGCAATTCCCCCAAAAAAAAATTAAGCCTCAAACATTGATTACATAAAATTAATTAATTCAAATTGTTATTATTCTTTAAATCCCGAAATGTTGTGTACAATGATCATTGTACGCAATAGTCACATCTATAATCCATTCAGGCAATTCTCAATCAAACTTAAAAAAATTAATGATACTATTAATATGGTAGCATTATTAAATTAACTATTGTTGAAAGATCTACAATCTATAATTTCCTCAAAACTTAAATCTCAAAGTTGATTACATACTGTAATCTTGATTAACTAATTTTCTTTAACATTATGTATTACACAAAGATTATTAAGCGTAATAATAGTATGAAGTCATGGTACATCCATAATCCATTCAGACAATGCTTATTGTGGTTAACGTCAGGTGACGCAATTTCAATATAAACATGCACTCTTTCTCATTTTATCGTATTGCTTAAAAAAATAATCATATGTTCCTCTCGTCATAAATTCTATATTTTACATATCTACTGATATACCTTTAATGGAACAACAAATTAACGAAGAGAATATATCTCAAAATAATGATCCTGACGAAAGGTCACCAATTCAGAAAGTTATAGCAACTTTAAAATTGAAGAAATTGAAAGAATCGGTGCCAATAAGAGAATTACTATCTAACCAACAAGCGTTAGTTCAACAATTTAAGTTGAATCATGGATTATTCTTGAATGGGTGTAGGATAGAACCAAGTAAACAAGCTGTATTAAATGAAGGAGAAAAATGGAATATTAGCTTATATGATGGTCAACCTTTTGTGTATACTTCCGTAAACGATCATACCTCTCATGTAAATTTATTGAGTTTTAATACTGATGTTAATGACGTTGAACTTGACGAGTCTCTACGACCATCAGATATATGTATTAATTTTCCTGTCGCTGAAATTACTACCACTGCTGATTTATCAGAATATTTTTCAAAATTTATGAATGACGATGAAGGAAAATTATATGAAATGTACGGTCATCTACTTTCTAGAAAGATTTTAATTGGTGGTAAATTATTTGTCCATGGTCTTGAATCGATCAATTCAACACAAATCAACATTTTTAACTCCTACTTGACTTTGGTATATGACTCAGCTAAATATAAAAAAGGAATTCCATTTAATAACTTATCCGCTATGAATTTTTTTCCAAAAATAATAACAGAAGGAATAGATTTAGATAATCATGAAAAATTAACCGATTGGATGAATAATTTATACCAAAACGATACGGTTGAAATAATTTCTTATAATAATCTCGTTCCCATCTCTCAATTTAAATTCAATACAACATCATTTGTAGATGAAATACAACCTGGAGTTTCTAATTTTAAGGAGAAATTAACTTTAGAAAATTGGGTTAAATATTCAAAATACGTAAGATGGGTTAAAGAATTTCAACTTCTTCAAGGGCTAATAATTGATCAAAATTTTGAATTAAAAATTTGCAAGGAAAAGGCTATTGATTTAATTAATTTTCCTAATATAGAATCAAGTGACAAATTTTATTTAGAAATGGTGAAACCAACAACCATCTTTGAAGAAATTTTGATTAATAATAACATCTTTTCAGCTAATAATAATGAAGATATAAGCTCTTTTCCGTTTATTAAAGTTTCAGATGATATGAGTTATCAGGATTACGTATACTTTCTGGTAAAATGTGAACGATATAAAATTTCATTAAATAGGAATAATATCAAACCTTCAGAAAAACTTAAGGAAGATGTAGATGAAGCACTTGAAAGTATGACACCAGTTGTATGTTTGCAAAAAGTTTTTGACGAATATGGACATTTTATCCCATTAAATATTTTATTAGGAAAATCTCTTAAAAATATCATAGAAAATTTATCTGATATATCGAAAAAGATTGATTTAGTATTACCAGTGTTTGATTCCTTAAAATCACATTTAGAAGCTTACAAAATTAAAGTTCTATTAACGCAAAAAGGGGATTTTATTGAAGAAAATGATTTACCCGAATGGATTCAAAATGCAGAGGATGACTTAGAAGTTATTGAACTCAATAATATAATTCCTTTATATAATATTCTTGAAGTAGAACAAACGAAGAGAATAGATACTGTTTTGAATGAACGAGATAAATTTAAGATTATAATGACTGGAAGTATTGATTTAAAAGATTCAGATATTACTAAGCAGATAATTATAAGTATAGAACCATCGTTAGAAAATAACAATTACGAGGTTTTTGGATCAATTGTTTCAAAAAATAATTCAAAATTAGATGATATAATTGTTACATTTGGATCATATGAAATTAATCAATTTTCCGCGAAAATAAAAATTTCAAAGAATACAAATATAAGTATAGAGGAATGTTATATCATATGGATGATAATCGGAAATCCTTCAGAATTATCAGTATTTTGTCCAAATAATCGAGAAATACAGGTCGATTATTATAAGGAAACTATTGCATTACAACGCGACAATTCTTCCCATTCAATTAAAACTTCTTATCAGTTATTTCAAGGATATGATATCTCTATTAAATGGTTTAAGCCTATAAATATCGAGTTAGCCGGATGGTCAAAGAATTGTGTTTATTTGAATATTTCAAATTCAAGTATAGATTTCGATTCCACTCAATCTAATGTTGAAGTAGCTGTCTGCACTCTATTACATTCTAATCGTGAAAATTCAAAGATTAATATTGATGGAATCGGATATTTAATGGGATATATTTTAAATGAAAATAATTATAGGGGAGGTATGTTTTTTTTAATTACAAATAATATGAACAAATTTCAAATATCCAAATTAATCGAAAATTTTTATTACAGAACCGCAATTGGAACAAACTAACACACAAAAATACTTAGACAAACAATATCCAATAAAAGGAGACAGAATAAAGCTAAATGAATTAAAAATGACTAATGAAAATCTAGAAGTTCATTTGGATTTATCCGATTTTGTTAATTTAGAGAAATTAAATTGTTCAAAAAACAAGTTAACTAGTCTAAATATTAACAAAAATGAAAAGTTAACTGAAATTGATTGTTCCCAAAACAATTTAATTAGTTTAGATCTAAGTAATTGTTTGAATATTAAATCTGTTTCAGCAAATTGTAATAAAATTAATGAGTTGAAACTACCTGCAAATAATGACAAATTGGAGTATTTAAATTTGCTTGATAATACATTTTTTCAAAAATTAAATTGTTTTAGCCGTTTAGTTAATTTAAAAGAACTATTCATAGGAAACACTGATGAGGATAGAATCGAAAAAGGCATATATAACCGTTTTTATGGTAGTTTGAAACCTTTAAAAAGTATAATTAAGTTAGAGAATCTAAGTATTATTAATACTGATGTAGATTCGGGCTTAGAATACTTACCTGACAGTATTAAAACTTTTCAATGCTCAGCTAATATAAGACCAGAAGCCAAAGTTATAAAAATATATGAACAACTTAAGACTTATGCTATGAGTTATATTGATGCTTTTCAAGGTAGATATAATTTGAAAGCATGGAAAAAAAATTGGAAATTAGTCAAAGAAAAGGAAGCTCTCCAAAATCAAATTAAACAGATTGAAAAGTTAGCATTAGGTGCTAAATATATAGAACTCGAAAATGAAAACAATAGCTTACATGAAAAAGAAAAGGAGTTGGGAGAAAAAAATAATCAGTTGGGGCAGGAATTAACGTATTTGGAACAAGAAACAAATAATTTGAAACAAATGGTCAAGGAATTAAATGCAAAATTGAAACATCAAGAGGATGTTCATAAGCAAACTGAGAAACAGATAAAAGAAAAAGAGAAGAAGCTAGGATCCCTTATTGCCGAGAAATTAGTGGAAAAAGAAGAATTGGGAAAAGAAATAAAGACCTTAAAAGATAATTTAGCGGCCAATGAGAAAAATATAAAAGAATCAGAAAAACAATTGGAAGAAAAAAATAAGAAAATAAAACTTAAAGAAGATAAAACTACCGACTTAGAAAAGGAACGAGACAAGATCATATCATCTTTATCTGAAATTAATAATCAAATAGCAGAATTGAAAAATCTCAAAAAAAATTTAGAGCACCAGAGACTTTATTCTAAAGCTAGTACATCTGATCTGAGAAAGCAAATGGATAACATGAAAACGGATCTAAAATCGTCACAAAGTAAAAAAGAAGAACTCGAAGCTAAAGCTAAAGAAATAGAGTATGAACTTGAAGAGATCAGAAAAAATAAAGAAGCCCTTCTAAATGAACAAATTGAACAACTAGTCCATTTAGAAAACCTTCAGAAGAATAATGATAATTTACAATATAATCTTGAAGAAAAGGACAGCAGCTTAGAAGAAAAAGAAGAAATTATTAGTAGTCTCCAACAACAAAACGAAAAGAAAATTATCGAAATCAATAACAAATTGAAAGAAAAGGAGGAACTTATTAACGAGCTCAAACAACAAAATGAGGAGAAAACTACTGTCCTTAATAACGAAATAAAAAATAAAGAGGAATTTATTGATAAGATTAAGAAACAAAATGAGGAGAAAACTACTGCTCTTAATAACGAAATAAAAAATAAAGAGGAACTCATTAATGAACTCAAACAACAACATGAGAAGGAAATTGCCGACCTCAATAACGAAATAAAAAATAAAGAAGAGCTTATTGAGAAGTTAAATGAAGAAACCAAGAATTCTAAGGAGAATTTTAAAAAGAAAATAAGTGATTTGCTTTCTCAAATTCAAATTCAACAAACTGAGTTAAGGGAATTAGTTAATAATGTTGATAAAGAACATGATCTTAATAGAAAAGGGAGGCTTTTAGTAGATGATATGTTGGAAAAACAAAGAAATGTTATTCAGACTGACGACAATTCTGTGTCTGAAGAACTTGAGAAAATTAAACGGAAATTAGTTGATCTTTATGACTTAACTGAAGAAAAAATTCATGATATTCTAAATAGGCAAGCGGAAAAAACTCAATTAGAATTGCAACTCAAGTTAATGTTTCAAGAGAAATCTATGACATCATTATTAAATACAACAAATGATCAAGATGATTCTCTAGAGAAAATCACTGCCCTAAAAAACCAATTGAAAAATAAAGATGATATTATTAATAAACTCCAGCAACGAACTGATGAACTAAGGAGACAATTGAATGAAGAAATCAGAAAATATCAAGCTTCTCAGGAGATTATTACTTCCCTAAATGACGAATTAAAAGATAAAGAGAAAATTATTGAGGAATTACAAAATAAGTTTAAAGATAAAACTAGAATATATCGAGATTCTCCAGTCAAACTAACAAATAATATACAATATATATCAGGTAAATGCTATTTGAATGGGTTGGAAATTGAAAGAGATGAAGCATTCAATTTGTATAAAAAGGCAGCAGAAAATGGAGATAATGTTGCACAATATAATTTAGGTTTATATCATCAAGAAATTGAAAAGGACGAAATTAGAGCTTTTGAATGGTTTAAAAAATCAGCTGAACAAGAACAAAGTGATGCACAAAATTATTTAGGATATATTTATGAAAATGGAAAAGTGGTACAAAAAGATTTAGAAAAGACTTTTTATTGGTATCAAAAATCAGTAGAAAATGGAAATAAACTTGCACAATATAATATAATTTCATATTATTTAAATGGATGGAAAATTGATGAAAATTTAGCTGAACAAGAAGTTGAACAAAAAAATGATAAAATGCAATATAAATTAGGATATTTTTTTGAAATACAAAAAGATTTAGAAAAATCTTTTTATTGGTATAAAAAATCAGCAAAAAATAGAAATAAATTTGCACAGTATAATTTAGGTTTATATTATCAAAATGGATGGGGAATTGAAAAAGATGAAATTAAAGCAATTAAATGGTATAAAAAGTCGGCTAAACAAGATAATGGTGATGCTCAAAATTATTTAGGATTTCTTTATAAAAATGGCATAATTGTGCAAAAAAGTTTGGAAAAATCTTTTCATTGGTATCAAAAATCAGCAAAAAATGGTAATAAGATTGCACAATATAATTTAGGTAATTATTATCGATATGGGTGGGGGATTGAAAAAGCTGAAATTGAAGCACAGAAATGGTATAGAGAATTAGCTGGACAACATAACAAATTATTTGTTAACAATGAGGAATTATTACAAAATATAAATGTAGAAAATAAAGAATCTATAATTAGCGATATTACTAATGATAATCCTTTTAATTATATTTACTTTGATGAACCTATCATTAATACAAACTGCGAAATAGATTCTGAATTTATTGCAGTAAAAGCAAGTATTTCTCCTGGAATTTCTGATACTTCATATATTGAAGTAGAAAAGTTGCAAAAATTACTTATTAACCGAAAAGATGATATTGATCATATATTAGAATTGCAACCTGTGTATACCATAGGAATTGACTTTCAAAAAAACTCTACCATACCATGCATTGCCTGTTGGGTTGCTAAATCACTTGACATTACAGTCTTGGAATGTCTTGAAACTATATTTGAAAATCAGTTTAATATTATAAATAAAATAGTAACGCCTTTAAATGAGAACAATAATCATAATTTAAATAACAGAAAAGAATTTGATAATAATAGTTTGACTAGTTCTCATAATGAAGAAAATTTAGAAGAGGAAAATAGGAATAAAAATAATTATGGTAATAGTAGTGGTAGTAATAATGATCATAATAGTAACAACAATAATAATAATAATGGTAACAATAACAATAGCAGCAATAGTAATAATAGTAAAAGTGGTGGTGGTAGTAACAATATTAGTAATAATAATAGTGGTGATGGTAGTAATAATAATAATGATGGTGGTGGTGGTGGTGGTGGTGGTGGTGGTGGTAATGGTGGTGGTAGTAATGGTAATGATATTAATAAGAGTATCTTCATTTCATCTAGAGTACGTGCAATTGTTGATTCAAAGAACTCTCAAGATTTTAGAATTAATATTGAGCTTTGGGCAAATTTTGAAGATACTCTAAAATATAATATCAATGTGTATGCTTGCGGAATTGGTGAATTGCTTAATAATACATGTCCATCACTTAATAAGTTAGGTTTTGGTTATATACTTCAATCTATTAAAGTTCAAGTTTCCCCATTACCTAATAATGGAGGTGATTTATTTGACTTAAAAAGAGGTTCACAGCCAACACAATTGAATCAAAATGTTGAATTTTTAGTAGGTAGTGAAATGAATATTAATGGAAAAATTGGAATATCAAACCCGCCAGGTGTTGATATTACAGGTGGATATAAAAAGAATAATAATACTAAATATACTTCACGTGAATGGGAATTTAACTACAAAGGTCCTAATGATAAAGGAGAGTATTGGTTATATGAACGTAACAAAAATCTTGATAAAAATGATAGTACTTATGCTCCTGGAGTACATACTGGCGAATGGTTTGTTAAAGATGGGATGCATGGATTTTGTATTACTATTACTCAAGTATTACGTTATGAGATTACTAATTGGTGGCATAAAATCCCTCCAAAGATGAAAACTTCGTTGCAGCGGTTTCCTATAATAGCTCATAATCTTAAAGTAACTTTTAATGACCTTACCGACTTTAATGATAAATTCAAAGAGCTAAAATCAATGTATAGTACTAATGCCGATATCACCAATACTGTTGGCAGCAATGAAATGGAAAATAAAGTTAATCCACTAAATATTGATAATTTGAATGAGATTGGGAAGATTGAACGTTCATTGGGTTCAGTTTAAACAATGAAATTACTGTATCATATGCATTATTGAACAATAGTATTTCATTATTTATTATTTACCATATATTTATAAGTTTTCGCTCAACACTGATTATAGAGTATATACAAATCTTTTCTTTTTACATATTACAAAATAAATCAATCTATAACTGAGCTAAATCTGTTTTCAAGAATATTCACAAATTTTTTATTATTTATTTGATTATTTTTAGTATTATTTTTAGTAACCAGATTGGAAGCGAACAAAATTTGGTCCTGAAAAATTTGCCAATAATATGCAATTGTTCATCTTTGATTTAGTTAAGTGCAAACCCGCTCTATCATGAAAATCTACTATATTAATATTGTTCTTGATAAATAGACAAAGCCAAATTTAAAAAGTTCAGTTCATTGATATCAGAAATTAAGTACGTTAACCACATTTATTAATTTAATACGTTGAAAAAAAAAGTAAATTTTACCGTACAGCGATCTCCGATAATAATTCTTGTTGGCGATAGTGTGTTCTTGAAGCTATGATGATCCTGCATATCACTCCTTATTTA
>JADRCO010003365.1:0-10277 GCA_021464525.1 Rhizophagus sp. LPA8_4_AMF
CTTAAAGCTTCTTTATTGATAATAGTATTATTCGTCTCTTTTGTATTATCATTTTCAGGATTTGGAATTATTATATTTATAATTTATTTTTCTGATAATAGTTCTATTGGCATTTTATAATACAATCTTGTAAATTTAGTTCCTTAACTGTTATATAAATAATTTCAATGTTATCATTCAATTATTAATAAGAGTAAAATAGCAACCCTAATTTTGTGTTTAAAATGATTTGTGAATAATATACCTAATGATTTCATGTGATGTTCACTATAATGAATATAAATTTATAATATACGTTCTATAGTAAAATTTTAAAAAATTTACTATATCCAATATCGAGATTTTATTAGTAAGTTTACTATAACGGATAAGATTTATTAGTAAGTGAACTGGGGGAATAAAAAAAGTTCACTATAAGCCAAATTTACTATAACGAGCTTCACTATAACGAGCGTTGACTGTATTATTATATTACATTAGAGAAAAAATTCTTTCAAAAATCAAGTCATACATGAATTTATTGGAGGAAATTTTAATTTAAATCAAAATTTTTATCATACAATCATTTTATTATTTTATTATTTTTGACACATGACTATTATATTAATTTGTTATAATTATTCTGTCATCGATATATTTTCAATATATAAAATTGAATTTCTATTATATTATTAATACATATTTACCATATGATGGCCATATAGAATTAATATTTTGAATAATATTTTTATCATATCTCTGACACATATTTGGTATATAATAGCCATATAAATTTAACGTTCAAAGTAATATTTTTACCATGTCTTTAACATATAGTAACTATATAAAAATAAGATTTTTATATTATATGTTCAACACATTGTCAGCATATAGTTAAAACAGAGATAACATAAATATGATTATCATATGTCTGGTATATTTTAAAAATATCGCTAATATATTTTTTTATATTGATAGGGTTTCTGCAAAGTAATGATGACTTTGTTATTTAAATCCGTTGGTCTCGCGAATGATAAACACGTCACAAACTGTGCCACATGTGAATCCGATCGGTAGATTAGATTAATAATAGAAATAAAATCATCTAGGTTTTATTTATAAGTTTTCTAGGGATGCATATAAAAATAGGCTTAATAATAAGCCAAGCCTTGTTACAAATATTCAAAATCTCGGCAAAAGTGCCTTAGGGTGTTAAAATGTTGTTTTCTCATGTATTTTTTTCGGTCTGTAGAAGACTGGAAGGAGGCGTTTCAGAGAACGTTAGTGAGGCTAAAGCATTGCGCCACAATTTTATACAAATAACCCAGTTTTCACACCACGTAATTTTGTTGTAAATAGAGAAGATATGCGTCTATTATAGCGGCTTATTTTGTTAAAAAACTTTGCCACCACGAAATTCGGCGCAGTTATTAAGGCTTTTCTTATCATTTTTCTACGGAATTCGGCAGTTATTATATACACAAAAATCATTTAAATAGAATACTAATTATTGTTGAAATTTCTTTTTAACAATTTCTTTTAACACTCAATAATACTCAATAAAAAAAAACGAAGAAACTCAAACGAAGAAAATGAAGATTAAATCTTTATACACTGTTTTCATTATTGCCATTTCGATTGCTTTTACAATTTCTAACACGGTATCAGCTAACCCAAATCCTGTCGCTATGCCGGATCTTGAAGGTTAATATTAAATGAAATTTTATATTTACATCATACTCGAAAATTTAAATAATTATAACTAAATTTAATTAATGAATTCAGCTCGTTGGTGTCATCCTAAGTTTGGTTGTCATTAAGTCTAAGAATTAGATCTTGTACAATTTATACAGACCCCGGCAAAAATAATGGCGGTCAGTTTTTTTAATATAGCACATAAATTTTATAATGAAGCTATGAAATCTTTTTCATTTTCGAGAAGAAGGGTCAAAAATACATATATTTTATTATCTAATAAATATTTGGTTTAACCTCTATTTGCATTAACACATGCTTCAAATTTGATTTTGCATGCTATTATCACTAATAACCTCGCTATTAATAATTATGCTAAAAGTCGTACATAATAAATTGGGTAAAAAATGATATTTTCGGTTAATTCAGACAAAGATCTTTCTAATGATATATTTTTATCACGAAATTCGACTTCGCGTGCTATGTTTGTTTGTTTCAAATTTTTCATTGTTTAATAATACTGATTATAATAGTGGTTTGTAAGCATACACGCTTAATGTCTCGCCTCATTTATAATTCGTACCATGGAGGTTTCCATTGATTCGTAATTATTACTACGCGCGGAAACGTCCATGGACCATGGCCCAATATTAATCATTTATATTGTATAATCCGCCTGCTATGCTGTTTCAAAGCAGAATCCAAGCCAAGCTCCAATATGTAAATGTAAATCTCATTAAGACCGCTAAGTGGGAAACCGAAGCGCGGAAGCCTGATCCAGGAGTATTGATTGACCTAACATCTGACGAACGCAAAGTAGGGATCCTATTAGAGTCATGTAAACGAGAAGAGTTGCGTTTCATAACGCTTTTTTTTCTTTGTAGTAATCCCGAGGGATTTTTCCCATTGGTGTAATTTATCATTATGTTCTTTCCAAATTGTGTCGTACAATTGTTGCACTAGTGAAGTCATAAATTCAAAAATGACTGATTGAACAGGGCTGTATTTGTTGACGTAAGAGTAAATCAGGTTGTAAAGATCCTGAGGGATCAAATTGTGTAAGATTAAATAGACATCGTGTTTGGTGTCAGAAACAGGTGAAAATAAAGATAATCTTTCCACACTGTCAGGGATGAACTTGGTCATGTTGTCTCGCGTAGTTGCTCGAGTGACGAGTTCAATTAAAACAGACTTGTGCCGGGCGAGCGTGTCATTGAGGAACGGTCGAAAATTGTCACAAAATCCTAAGTGCGAATTGGAATCCTGTGGGTGATGGCAGATAGGACAAGGTATGTCAGATTGAGGATAAAGATCTGGGTAATGTTTTGCGAGGATATCCCCGCAAAGGTAAATCACATACGCATATTGATATAATAAAATTTCATATCAACGCGTTACATCACGTGATTATTAGCCAATAATGATTAGGTATAGACTTTATTGAAAATAAACGGTTTCCGTTTCTTAGTTTATTAAAAGTTAAGTCTGTGAAATGAGTTCAAATGATGTGAAAGTTTAGAATGTAATAATTTTATGGAATAGTAGCGCAATTATTTTGTTGTACTATTTTCAACTGCGCTATAAGGATAATATGTACAGTAATAACAATATAAATTGTAACATTTAGTTATCTGATAATACCGTATTGTGAAAAATTCTTTATATATCAGTTAGACAATAAAACTTCATGACAGAAAATTCAATTAGTATGGAAAAAATATCAGTTTTGAATGAGCAATTCTTAAGTAATGGATCAAATGCTAAAAGGGGTATTTACTGTATATCTCAACAGATGGAAAAGTGGCCAGTTATGTTGTTGGAACGCTTGATGATTTTAGTACACTACTAACGGGAGATAAAAATCGTAAATGTTCGAATGAGTATCTACACGGTGATTTTATGCTTTTATATGATGAAAAATCAAAAGAACCAGGAAATCAATTCTTAATGCGCTATGCTGATAACGTGGGACCGATCATTATCATAATAATAAAGGTGATTTGAAAGTTACAGCTCACAAAACGTTGGGCAAAGTTGCCTTGAAGAATGTGAATTGGATTGGCTATACAATACCATCACCATAGATTTAAGAGACTCAGAAGATAGCGATAATAATTAAGAGCCACGAAAGATTTGAGACTTTAATTTGTTGAAATCAATTTATTCAATAAATCAATTTTTGTTTGATATTCAAAGTCCTTACATGCTAAACCAAATTTTGAATGGAGGTCGTTAACATGTGCAATTCCGTTAGCGTAGTTTTATATAGTGTGTTATTTTATATATCTAACCATAATTATTATAAAATAAAGTACCTTTTTACCTTCCAAACAAAAATATTATTTATATAATATATGCAATTATGCGATTTTTGCGGTGTTCGTTATTTGATTTTGGCACAAAATAACACACAACGAACTTTATATTATTAAATACAATAAATATAATGATTTTATTATTTATTTATTATCCTGTATACAGTTCATTTTTAAATCAAAGACACGTCGATTGGCTAATTCTGTGACAGATAGAACATTGCTTCCTTCGCTACGCTTCGGATAATAAAAAATACTGTAATTTAAGTAAACTTTATAATTCAAAAGGGACTTACCAGTTACAATGTAAAGTAATTGTGATTTTTATGTTTTTAAATATTTTCCGCATTTTTAAAATTTATTTCCTGTATTATTATTTAGTGTTTAATATCGCTGTTAACGAAAAGTACTTTCCTTTCGGAAAAGTTAGAATTATCGAAATTTGAAAGACGAATTAGATACTGTAATATTTTATGGCAAACCAATTAACATCTTACGTATCTTTAAAACAAATTTTAAATAATATAAGAAGCACCGAATTAGAAAACAATATCTATCAAGTAATCTTAGTAATAAATGAATGTACATCTAAAAAAACTATCTAATCCCATCATATTAATATAAAACAATAGATTAAATATCTATACTCTATACTAATGCGTAAATACTATTGGATTTAAAAATAATGATTCCGTGTCAATTAAAGTATTTAAAAGATAATTTTGCAAACTGAACTGGACTAGTGGAGATGTAAAACTTGATGAATTCATTCAAAAAAAGCAATTGGAAATTAATAAATATGACCGATTTAGTATTTGAATGGATACCATACGATGAATTTGTGGAGACAGGAAAAGATTCTATAAAATGAAAAAATTGATGACATTATCACGAAAAAGAAATAAGAATTAATAGTTTTTAAGGTTTGAGTTTAAAAATATATATACGATAAACAAAAGTTTTTATCGTTATAGATTAAATAAAATAATTCAAAAAATACATAGAATATACAGTAAGTTAAATTGTTATTTGTTATTATATTTGATTTTTTTTTATAGTTTTTTCTATAATAGTTCTGATTTTTCATTTTTTAGGTATCGTCTTCCAACTTTGCGACAGATAACGCAACGGTAATTTAATTCTACACAAAGATAAATCAAAATACTGCATAAACTTCGCTTCAATTTTATAATCGTTATCGATTGAATATTCGCGATATAGATTATGCTGCAAAATTGATACAATGATGATGACCGTAAAAGCAGAAATCCATTATTTAACGTTAAGACGAGGAAAAATCAGAATTTATAATTATTTAATCGGCGTTTTGTCGAATTGTGTATTATAATATAGCAATAATACATAATTATGACAAATTTGTTATTTTATTATGTAATTTAATTGGCGTCTGTGGAACCACCTGTTCTTATTGAGGAAAACAGACACCATCAAAAATCGCCTTCAATGCTTATATTTCGATTCATATCAATATTATACAATATTATACCAGCACAATACTAAGCTACTGACACTTAGAAAAATTCCCAACCAAATTTCTATTAAAAAATGTTCTAAACAGACACTTAGAATTCCAAATCGAAAATTCTCTATCAAAAAATGTCCTAAACGGACACTTAGAAAAATTTTCAAATAAAACTTTTATCAAAAATGTCCTAAGCGGACCCTTAGAAAATTTCTTTTAAAAATAAATTTTCTATCAAAAAAATGTTCTAAATAAATCTTTGGAAAATTTCTCAATTTCTTTATTTTAATTAAAAAAAATCAAATAAATTATAAAAAAATTTCATAGTATCGGCGTTATACAAAATAAAAATCTAACATTACGAAATTATTGATTTCGTTATACAAATGAAGATCTGACTATTTTAATAATTGTTTATCAGCTATACAATTTCAAACACATGACTTCCTGAAAAATCACAAGTAACTATACAAAATCGGATCCCAGTTTTATATGTATTCTTCGGGGATGTGGGTTTCCGTTAACAGAAAAATGATTAAAAAACGTAATTATTATAGATATAGTGGAAAAAGAAATATAAAACGGAGTATATCTTTCTGCCTTTTCCTTTTGATGTTGCCGGGCTTATATTTAATTATTGTACAAGAAAAAATGATATAATAGGAATAGTATATACTGAAAATATTAGTAAAATTAATGGATTATATCATAGTAAATTATTTGAAAATGTACAAAAAGCAAAAGGTCAAATTAATTATTACAAATATTGTAATATCATTTAACTTTAACCTAACAAGTACATATATATAAAAAATTGAAGTGAAAGGAATTCTAATGAAAAAGAGCTCTCTACAGATATGTTACTTTCGCTGAACAGAAAGTTGAAGTAAATCAAATAAAGTTTAGTAAGACACATTCATTACGCGGTCAATTTTATTTTTTATACCTTAGTTGTACACCCTCTCTTTATACCAAAAATTTTTTTCTAAATGTTACATGAAACAATATGACCAATAAAATTTGGTTTACAATTAACCGTCTGGCCATCCAATAAAAGTCAACAAGTCACACATCAGTGTAATATAAACTGTATAAATATTTCTCAATAAAATATATTAACTAATAATGATACCTAACTCTTTACAGATGTCCACTTCTCCAGAACTTAGAATAAAAAATTTAATAGAACAGTATTTAAAAGAGAATGACTATGTCTCTTGGATCCATGAAAATATATTGAAATATTTATTATCTCATAGTGTAACAGATACATAGTATGATTGATATGAAGAGGAAATCTTAAAGATGAACAGGAATAAAAGGCACAAAATATATTTGGGAATTCAAGAGAAATTTAAAGAAATTATTTCAGAATCTTCTTAGAATAAAGGAAGGAACAATAATTACTATTGTAGTCAGAAATACTAAGACTTTCAAATCGGACCTGCAATTAAAGGTGTATTAAAGAAAAATGAGTAATGATGGAAGTAGTAATGCTTACCTCCTTCTTCTTGAACAACTTTATAATAATTTGACAGACTTCAGCAAAGGTAGCATCGTTATCATGAATACTTCCCAAAATTTGATAAAAATAAGAACTAAGATCTTGATCTGCTAAGGATGGCCAACAGGGTAAAACCCAGTTGGAAAAGTACTCCAAAAAAGAAAGATAGTACAATATTTGAATCTACATTTATCTGTCAATACATTGTTCACATTATTGATTATTTGCGAAGCAAAATAAAAAATATTCATCTTGATTGGTAAGTAATTTGAATTTAAAGTTATTGCAAAAATACTTTTTAATTATTTTAACTTATAGGAATAGTGTTGAGAGTATTGCAACAAAGCACCAAAATAATTCTGATGGACCAAGAATGGCAAATTAGTCAAAATGTTGTTCATCATAAAAGTAAATTAGAACTTATTGTTATAATTGAAGCCCAGAATTTGAAAAGGACTTGAATATCCTTAATTGTTTTTATTTTGCCAGCGAACATAAATTTGGCACTTAACCAAATATCAGTAAAATCTGTATTGTACCAAATATATATCATTCCCAATTTTTTTTAAGTAAGGAATCATCCAGCCAGCAGAAGGGTTTAGTTAAGGTATCATCAGCTCAGAAAAAATGTATAACCCACAATTCCTTTAGACGAAGATGGCATGCATAAGAAAAGATCTAATCCAAATATTTCTTGAGAGTAGATGTTGATGCAGTTGTCAATAGTTCCAGGATAGCAAATAGAGTTTCTTTGTCAGAATGCTTTAAAGTTAGATCACAGTATGAATGGTGATGACCACCATCATGTCTAATGAATTTGAATAAAATTTATAGTATAAATAATTTATTATAATTATCGATCATCGTAATATGTTGATCGTAAATTGATTGTACATAGAACAATTGCATTTTAAACTAATCATTACTTAATTGATCCTTTTATTTACTGAAATTTTATTATATATATCATTTCATTAATACTTTTATTTATTGAAATTTTATTATATATATTATTTCAATTATAACATCTTTTAAAAAATCTGTCATCTTTAATAAAAAAAGCTAAAATTATAAAACTAAAAAAATTTTTTTTAAATATACCAAAAAAAATTATTAAAATAATTATTAAAAAAAAACCATAAAAAATATTAACAATTCTTATAAAAAACATAAAAATATTTGATGTATAACAAAATAAATTTATTCTTTAAAAAAGAATTTAATCCAGTATTTACCATTTTTCAATTTAAATTTTGGGGTGTGCAATATTAATGGATATTGTACAGGGTTGTATTTATATCAGTTAATGTCACAAAAGATTACTTTGACATTTTATTCAGAAATCCATCTAGAAGCCGTAGACCTAAAAAATTGAACATTAGTTAACGTTCATCAAATAATTAAAAAAATAAACCTTTTGAAAGGTTTATCTTTGAAATGAGTCCAAAGCTGTACTTCAGTATTCTGGACCTACAAAATATAAAAATGAACGTTAATTAATGTTCATTAACTAAAAAAATAAAGAATTTTAAAGTTTTACCTTTGAAATCTCTGTCTAAAAAGCCGTGAACTCACAAAACTTATAAAAAAATACAAATGAAACGTTAGTCAACATTTTACTAAACAAATTAATAAAAAAAACTTTCAAATATTATACTTTTGAAACGATGTCCAGAATAGTATTTTTGGTATTCTAGACCTATAAAAATAAGAAATATCAGTAAGCATTCGTTAAATAAAACTAGAAAACGGAAACTGTTGTGAAATCCAGAGTTTTTTATTTGTTGTATATTATCGCACAGATTATTTTATGTAATACAAACATGTAACATCAAGCATGCGAATAACCGGAAATTATTATGTGATCTTTGTATAACCACTTGCGTAAATTATATAGTTTTTTGTTACACTCTGGACTAACTAGATTATAAATCAAATATTAATGTATAGTTGATAAATAAAAAATACTATTTTAAAAACAAATATTGCATAAACTTACGGTATTTTCCAAAAAAGTTGAAACTATTTTCAATGTAAACAGATTTTCCTGTGCTTTGATTAAAATGTTGCTGCATATTAATATGAGTTCGTGATGTTATATTATTAATTTGTAAATTAAAGTTAGCAAGGTTATCTCTTGTGACTAGATAAAAATGACAAGAATAGTTCGATATAGATGATTTGTAAGTAAGACAATATGTTGCAGCTTTAGACCAATCAGCTATTATAACTGAGACTTGAGAATAAAATCTCCCGTAAGTTTGAATTAATTTTTCAAGTATCCGAGGTATGTTCACCTTTAAAGTAAAAAACATAATGTATTCTGTTTTTCAATATTTTTGCCTGATGGTCTCTGCTGCAAAAGAAACAAAAATTTGCGAATAGAAAAATAAATTTGCAAGTTAAATTATGCTTTAGAAAATTGCATAAAAAAATTAATAATTCAGATAAGACCTACATGTCCTGAATCATATAGTAGAAATTAAACAAGAGAAAAAAATTTTAAAAGTACTAATTACGTATGCAGTTAGTATATGCAAACTAGTGCTAGAACTACAGAATCTGAAAGTTCAAATCAGCGAAAAAGTAATAAACCTGATTTTTACAAAAAATTTGGCAAGTATTTAAAATCAGTATAAATAATCTATAATATTTTCAATTAATTTAATTTTATTTTTTTTTTAGAAAATTATAAATAATGAAGATTTTTCAAATTCTAATGATGAGAAGGAAGCCAAAGAATCATGAAATAATGCAAGGATAGATGAATTAGAAAAAAATCCTCAAGAAGATGCAAAAGTACTAGATGATTATGAATCAGAAAATAATTATACTTATCAAAGCAGTATAGTGAGATGATGAGACGAAAGTAAAAATGGCAAAACTGAGAAAAAAATATAAAAATAAGTAGTAATTTTTTAATTTTTATTTGTATAATAAATGTATTATATATAGGATAAATGTATATCTAGTAGGGGGCGATTCAATTAAATCTAGCATGATATATAAAATGTAATCTAATTGGTTAAAAATACATGATCACACATGACAAATTTTTTTATGCAAAGTGAGATTTAAGATGCATCGCATTTCCAAAAAAATATTGTCAATAAACTTCTCAAAGTATCCTAATAAAGCCCCTTGTACTTTTATAAAATTTTTTATGCAATGCGAAATCTAAGATATATCGCATTTCCTAATGTAAACCAAAACATATGACATAATTAAACCCCTTATACGTTTATGAAAGATTTTATGCAAAGCGAAACTTAAGATATATCGCATTTCCTAATGTAAATCA
>JADRCO010003366.1:0-10277 GCA_021464525.1 Rhizophagus sp. LPA8_4_AMF
ATTGTTTTTTTTCACATTTCAGGTGAATTATCAAAAATTTACTTATATCCTGTAATTTCAACAACTACGAGACCAATCTAATGATGATAAATAATTATGATAATAATTTTATCATATTAATCGAGATAATATTCATGAAGAGAAATGTTCTAAACTATGATTTGACATGGATTTTTAAAAATAGATTTAGTTTAAACTTTAATTATTCCAAATTTTAAGTTAGGGCGACCTTAACGTACAGTAAGGGTGTACGATATTAACGTACGGACTGGCCCGAGTTTAGGAGTTATGAACTTGCACGTGATAGCGCTAACGTTAACACCGGCCAGTTCGTACGTTAATATCGTACACCCCCACTGTACATTAAGGAATCCTTTAAGTTATTCAATTCAACCTTAGATTTTTATTTTTATTCTATGGATTTTATTTTCAAACTTGTTTTTTCTTTATTAATTCTTTTTAATTATTGTAATTACTTTTTAGTTATAATTGATAAAACAACAAATATTTGAAAATTACAAATTAAATAAGCCTTTTTGACCGTAATTCCGGCCAGAAACAGCATAATTTAGGCCAAATTTTCATAATTCTGGCCAGGGTTATTTTCGGAGTCGGATGTATAAATTAGAATCACCGACAGACTCATTTGTTTAATGTCGTAATTGCGCCAATTTCCTATCATTTGCATAGTTCAGCCCTGAAATAGAATCTGGCGTGATGTTATGAACTTATGATAAATTTTGGTCCTTTCATGCAATTTTTATTATAAAATCCGTTACTATTCAATAATTTTATTATTATGCTAATACATAGTATTATGCGACCAATAGTATATCATATGAGCAGAAAATATTTTTTTTGCAGCTGCCAAATTTAACTTACTTTGCGTCCACTACGTCTCTCACTGTGCTAACAAATAAATCATCATTTACCATACATGAAGAAAACGATATATATGTCACATGAATTTCTGTCCCTTCCGTGACGTAATCGCAAATTTTCGCTCCGAACTTACAACGGTTTCCGTTTTCTAGTCTATATGTACTGTACGGATAGAACAACTAAATTTTGATTTTCTTGAAAACTTGAAATTTTCAATCTTGTATCTGCATCAGGAATAATGAAATTAATCTCCACTCAATCAAAGGATGTGACGAAAATTTATCCCGGAGTTCGGTTATTCCATTTACTAGAAATAGACCCAATTTGTCGACTATCTCTTTTATTTGGGCTTCAGTTTGAAGCAGAAATCGAAGAAATTTATAAAAATTTTTTTACTTTCACGACCTCCAATCAATTTCTAATATACAGTATATAAATCCCGGGTCATAGTACCCTTAATTACAAGGGTAGATACTAATTACATTGTGGGGAGACTTTAAAACACCCTCCGCCTATAATGCCCGGATACTTTCAATATTTCTTTGGAAAAGGACGCTATAGGTGATGATAATGTAGAATGAAAATTTTTCTTTCTCCTTTTTTTTAGAGTGTAGCAATAAGAATATAATAAATATTTTAATTTCATTTATTTTCAGGTTTAAAATCTGAGGATATTTACATAGGGGGCCACTAGTATTAATATGAGTTCGAGTAATACAAACACTATATTAATGACTATTTGGACAGTACTTTTCTTTACAACATTAGTAAACGTATACAGTATATACAAATGGAATGACATCAATAAATCAATATATGGAAGAATCTTGGTGCAAACAATCAATCAAATCTGTTCAAAATCAGAAATAATTAGAGCTAAAGGGAACTCAAACGATTACCGGATGAGTAGATGTACTGGTCAAAGAAGGAACGATAACGTGAAAATAGAAATAAAAAAAAAATTTTAGGAAAATTAGCGAAAAATCAAAATTATCAGTTGAACAAAGAACTGCTTAATTATATAGGAACTTTCCAATTCCATCAAAGAACACAATTGCAAAAGAACCAAACGCAAAAAATTAGTCATTAAAAAATCTTTCAACTTTAAATCAAATCATTTATTTAAAAAGATCATAATATTAAAGTCTTCATAGTATTGCTACAATCAATATATACAGTGAACCATGACATTGATAAACTCGTGTACAGTACGTCAATCGTTTTCCTTTTTTGCTAAATTAAGTTCGCGAAAAATTGAAAGTTTAAATACACAGGAATCAAAAAATTGTCAATGACACTTTGCAGTAAGAAAGGCAGACTGCGAAAAGTGAAAAATAAAATGTCTTTTTATTTTTTAATGAAAAATAGTAAAATTCAAGTATTCAACGTAAAAATATATATTAGGACCGAATGATTGGATGAAATGGGCCACGTAGATTAATTATATCATAAATGTTTTCTATAAATTTATGCTATTTTTAATACTCTTTATAAGCTTTATTTAACTTTTCCTATAAAAATTTCATTTACACCATTTTTTTTTACTCACTTCATGTATTATTGCTATGCCTAATAAAAATATCGGTCTATGAAATATGCATGATCTTATTGGGCTGAACGATAATAAAAAACCACTATATATTGCGGACATACCCGCCTTATTGACCAAATTGAGAATAGAATACATGCAGGAGTGCCACATATATAAGTATACAATTTTTCGAGAAAAAAAGAAAAAAAAAATATAGTTTCGCTATTATATAAAGGCAAATAAGGTTCAATAACGACAAAGTCTTTCGAAACTAATACCCAAAGAGCGCAAGAATTTCGCCTTCCGTAAACTATTTAATATGGCTTAACATAAACATTTAAATAAAATTTTTTCTAACATCGTAATTTTAGCGAACTATTAAATTTTTTAAAGCTGCGGAGAATTTTTATCCCAAAAATCCTGTACGAGTTCAATACGAGTTCAATGCAAATAACGGAAATTTCTGTTACCCCTTTAATTTTTCAAATAAAAGGTCATATTGCTTTTGCTAATGGTTAGCGATTATTCATTCTGTGATAAGGGTACTCTCCAAAAAGTTTTAATTAAAGGAATTTCGGCTATAACAAAAAAGGAATTTAATAAAGAAAATAAATTATATTCTTTCCGATTTAATGATATCAACATAAATAAAAAATATGTACTGTATATATAAAGTAAAAGGAATGTCCGAAAAAAATTAACCCAGTTTTTTTTTTATATTTATAGTGATTTTTTACAGTACTTCAATAAAGGCGATTTTTTTTTATACAAGATAAAAATGATTAATACAATGAATAGATATAGTATTGAATATATATATATAAAAAAAAAGTTTTTTTTGAGGAAGTAGCTGTTTCTAAGTCCGTCGGGGGCTTTTTATTATTCTTTAAAGTCAATATTCAAACAATATTTAAAATGATTTAAATGATGTACAAAATAACTTCATTTATGGAAGAAATTCAATGAGGACGGACAATAAGTTTTATTAAGGTTAAAAAAAAATTGTCTTTAATAGATCAAGACTTTTGCCATCACATTAATTGACGTGTTCCGTATGTAATTTATATATCCGGTAAATTTTTAATTTACTTCTTAAGTTTAATATACGCGAATTCCCTATAAAAAATTTTCTCCGATAAATGAACATATTTCTAGTAAAAAACAAAAAAACTCTGACATATGATCAATTTTCTAAAAATTCTTTGCAGTTTCAACGTTTGAGAAACAAAGAAATATGTAGGCTTTACGTTACATTACATGAACTGTTCTATCTATTTAAAAGAAAATAATTTTTTGGCGTTAAATAGAAAAGTTGGACGACATTTTTCTTCAATTATACTATTGTTGTCTTTGTCTGATGATAATGAATTATATTGATTAGGATGTTCATTTACTCGAAGTGCCAATCGTATATTGACTATAAAGAACTTCTTTCTTAATAATTATATAAGAAGAATGATATTACATAATATAATAGAGATATACCCTTCATATAAATATATTGTCCTTACACATTTTATTTGATAATTTGGCGTAAACTTAAGTTTTCTTTTCGTGAGAAAATCTATCATCATGATAGTAACAGTTGCCTTTTTTGTTCTAATTTTTTTTCTCACCTCATTCTAGGGCGTTGTTCTCACGCATCTCCCTCAAATGAGATTAGCTAATGATTGAGTTTTTTCTCAAGTATTGTGGTCAATTGAAGTAAAAATAGATAAAAATGGAAATCAACATCAACCAATACTTACAAATTAGGATATATTATGCTTTTTTGGCTAATCAGAGCAACTTTATGAAAAAAAAGGTGGTGTTGGACCTCCCTTTTTTATTCATTGTAATTTATACTAGTAGTACAACTCATTTATTTTAATTTATAAAAAAAAGTTAAAATTAGATTATGGAGAAATATAATTATAATTTATAAACTTTTTGTCAAATTTATTAATATTTTATTTAAAAATTGGTTAACATGTGAATATAAGGGTTAATTATCTTATAGTTGGTTTTGAGTTTATTCTACATTTCGGTTACTATAACTATACGTTAACGTAATTTACCAGCAAGACATAATACACGATAGCACTGTTCGTTTTTTACAATGAGAGTTTATTATAAGTTAATCTCTAACTTACATCTAGTACAAATCTAAAGATATTTATATAAAATAAAATATAAAGAAAATAATCTTTTATTTTCTGAGTCAATAAAAGTTATTTGCAATTTATTTAAAGAAGTAGCATTTAGTTGTTCTTTGAATAAGGCCGTACCTTCAATTTGATCAGATAGTGATGTGTGATGTCATGTGTCACAATCAATAACGAATATAAGCTTGAGCTTAACTTTTTTATAAGTTTGACATCAAGCAAACGATCGAGTAAAAGTTAACATATTTGTGTCATATTTTCTATTATTTATTTTAAAAATTTCTTGCATTGAAAGTAAAATAATAAATTTTCTATATTGAAAATCTTGCTGAGATATCATTTTTGTTATACGAAAATAAATAAACTGAAATGCGTTTTCTATCCATTGAAGAAAAAAAGGTTCTATTCAATTGAGGTGCTTGAGATTTGGGAAGATCCCCTTTTTTTGGAGTACCCCATTATAATATACCCGGTTTTCTGATAGTTAAAAAATTTTAAATCTGGTAGAATTAGACGTATAATTCGATTTTTCAATTGAGTAAATTGATTTATATTCGGGGTACTTAGTCAGTGATGAACATTTTTATGTTACGTTATACGTTATACGTTATATTTTATATGTTACACAGTAAATAAAATGGTAAAACGTGAAAAAAAACACGGATCACATTTTTTACAGGGCATCAAAATATGATCTGATGATCAAATAGCTAAATACCAAAGTAATTAAGCAAAATTTTATTAAATGCAATATTTAGGTAAAAAACTTTATCATTTTTTTTTTTTTTGTAAGTATCTTCTTCCCTTAATTGTGACACTCCTGCCAGTCTGCCACCACTACTATTAGACCAATTATTACTTCTCCCGTAACTACTATAATATCTACGAGCAAGTAACCTCTAATACTCTCACATCAATTCGTGATTGTATTAAAATCTCTACTATTCTTTCTAAAAACTCTGGCATTAAAAGTAAAAACAACAATTTTTATGTTGAAATGAATTTGCTGAGAATTCATTATCGTTATATAAAGAATAAAAATAAAAAAAAATTGCAATAACACTTGAGCAATTGTAAATCATTGATAAAAAAGGCGGTTAACTCATTGTTTTTTCATTGAAATGTCAGCTCCCTGATATTTTTTTGCCCAATCAGATCGCTTATCAGTTTAATCAATTGAGGTGTTTTATTCAAATTATTTATAATTTTTTTCAGATGAACTTTGCTAATAACGTTTAGCACTGCATAAAATACCCATACTTGATTTAAAAATTGAATAATACCCGGTATTATATGAGAGAATTAAGGGGGTATTAATCGAGAGTAAAATTTTTATATCTAGTAAAATACCCGGATCTTTTAAAGTGGGGGTACGCCCAAAAGGGGGTATTTTATGCAGTGCTAGACGGTAATAAAATCGATAAAAATCAAAGATATATATTTTTTCATCTATATACCTTAGTATAAATATTTTTTTTTTTTGTGAACAGAATGAAAAGAATCCAGTGACAGATTTATTTCGGCGAATATCGGAAAAATAATCCCTTTATTTTTTACGATTTGCCATTTTGGTAGTTACTTCACGCGTTGTTTTCACGATTTAATTATTTGGTTTGTTTTATAAAAATACCACGCAATTGTGCAGTACTTTATTCTTTTGGATTCATTTATCTAATTGATCGCGTTGATAAAATGCAATAAAATATTGTTCATCAAATCTCTATTGTATAGTGATTTCAGATAATCAAGTACATGCAAAGAGTTTATGCTATCATTATCAGTTCATTTTATCAATTCGGGAAACAAATACCTTTATTTGTTATTTGTTTCCAGATTTATTATTCTATATCACTAGTTTATAATAATATGGTTGTGCAAGATTTATCTAGCATTTAATTATGTATAAATATCATAAGGTTAAAATAAATTTCTTTAAATTTCGCAACTTTTTTAAAATGTCGTTAAATGAAAATTTATTCGTCTCATCTATAAATATTAATAGTAGATGTCGTCAAAGATTTATTAATAAAAGAATTCAAAGTATTCAACGTCAAAGACGTAGAATTATTAATAGAACATATAAAAGACATGTACTTATTAATAACGCAAACACATTTTTATTTCGAATTGCGCAACTACCGACAAACGAATCATTTTCAGATCAATTGTTTAATTGATCTTCTTTCCATTAATAATATATATATATTCCGATAAATTTAGTAAGTATGATTCTATTATTCGTTATGCAGGATATATGATCATACTTAATCTTATAAACTATTCACATTAATTTTTTGAAGTTTTATGACCAAACGTAAAGTTTGATTATGATGATCAGTGAGGCTTATATACAATAATTTAACTACCATAATGTTAAAAATGAAATTTTTTCAAATAGGATAAGATAAAGTAATGTTACTTAATTTCTTATTTATTATGGGACATTATTTGTTTTTTTTAATATAATAATAGTCAAAAAAATGTATATAAATAAGAACAAATTAAACGAATAAAAATCCACGTATATGATATATACAGTGTCATCACCCACAAATTACTCCCTAGTTAACCAGTCTTTTATGGTACAAGTAAAGTTGATCCCTAAGTTGAATTGCACCTATTACAAAAAATTGATCGTTATATTTAAGATTTAATTATTGTAACACCAAAATAATTTATTTTAATATACTTTATTTTTTAAATAAAATTGTTTGTTATATTGTATTATTACAAGTTTATATCTTAAATTAATGAAATAGTCAGCAAGTTATTACATAAGAAAAAAAAATATTTGTCATATATTAATTGTAACAAATTATGATCTTCGAAATTTGGTTATAGAAATCAAACAGGTAAACCATCAAATATTCTTTTTATTTTATTATTAATTAATCTGTCATTTATGGATTAAGTAAAGTTGTTCCTCAAATTGAATTAATGAAATAATTAGCACGTTAATGACGGTATGCACTTTTGACTGGCTTGTCGATCATTTGCAGATTATAAAATTGATGTAACTTTTTTTAAAAATTTTTCGTACCTCATAGCGCTGCATATAGTACCCCGGTACTCAAGAAACCCAGATTAGTTTGAATAGTACCCGGGGGGTACTAAGTGAGGAGAGGGTACTATACAAGGTATAATTCGGACCAAGATATCAAATTTTGGCCAAAATTAGCACCGGGTACTATTCAAAAATATCTAAAATATCAAAATATGCAGTTGAAATAGTACCTTAAGGGTTACTACTATTGCTGGGGATCTTGATGAGCGCTATACTTGCAACAATTATTGTATTAATTTGTAGGTGACCGGTGACTTAAGATTTACTTTTTGCGGTATGACCATGAAATTAAATTTTACAAATTTACTTAAGTAATGGTCATGAGATTTACTATATATGTAAGTGACCCTCGATACCCGATCTGATTTTCATACAATTTTAGTCTAGTCTATGACGAATTAATGAACATACTCCGTCCATTTTTCATTCATGCAATGAATAGATCCGATATTTACTCGATTCAAATAATTATATGTTTAAATTATGAATGAATGTTCCTTCTTAAAATACAAACTTTTCTATTTCTCCATTCCTTTTTTGTTTCGGATGTTCAATATCCCCATTCGATAAGTCCGATGACCAATAGAAATTAACGCTACTAACACTGAATTTACAATATTAGCAATATTGTACTGAAATAAAAATTTCAGTTTATCAAATTCTTAATAGATTCAACAATAATAATTCAAAAAAACCATAAATAAATAGAAAACTAATAAATTATAAAATATTTATAATAAAAACATATAGTATTTAGAGTGTCTACGTTAATTAACACAATTACACGTGATATTATATTTTTCTCCTGTTTCATTTTTATAGCTTTGCTGGTGAACACAAATGAAATTATTTTTTAAAAAAATCATCAGACATATTACAAGATTTTTCTGTATATTCTTTAATAGTCTTTTGTAACTATTTACTATTTCAAGATTTCACAAATATATAAAAAAAATTTTTTTTTATTATTGATATAAATCATTGATATATATTTAAAAAATTTTAATATACAAACCGGAGAGTTTCATTTACGCGTTCCGGAAATTTTAAATTTTTTTTGAAACTAAAATCTTTAAATGTGTTTTAACGGAACGTGTTCCAAAATTAAAGACATATTTAGTATATTACAGCTAATGCTTATTAGTTCTAGTATTAAAATCTAAAATTGGTAAATTTTGTTATAGTGACTCTATAAAAGGTATTTTGTATTACTATATAATAATCATAAATGAATCCTTTTTTAGTTAAGTTGAACGATCGTCACGGTCCCCCCCAATGGAAACCGATGTTTTTAATTGACAATTTCGATATTTTTGAAAAATATCCGATGTTAGCTAAGATTTGATACTTGAACAAATTCCTTGTATAATATCATTCCCTTCACTTAGTATCTTTGGGTACTATTCAATTTATTCAATTGAATAAAACCCGGAGTACTTTATACGGCAGCAATTTAACATTTTACGTTTTGGATTTTAGTATCGTGCAACTTTTGAATTAAATTCAGTGATATTCAAATAAAAAGGTTGAAACATAATGATTAACATCAAATGCATATGCATGTATATATATAAAAAATAAAATGTATTGAAATTATTGGGTATTAGGAGTTTAGGACTGATTTGGAAGGGATTCTAATGATATGTGCTTAAACTTCAGGGGGTCAATTATATAGAAGATCAAGTCGCATCATTTGCGTGATTCTCACCAGCAACGCTTAAAACTAGGGAGTTAGATAAATAAACGGGGCCAACTCATATGATAACCGCCATAATAATTTTCATATGTAACTTTATAAAAATGTGATCTTACCCCATGTTAAAGAATTAAGCCGTATAAAAAATTTATTCCGCGTTTTATTTATTCCATGTTATTTCGGTAAATGTATCAATATTTACGGAGGTTTTACAGAAATTAAAATTTTTTATGGGGAAGACGTAAGATCAATTGATAACCAATATAATTTATGAAAAGAATTTATTGTTCGGTATAAATAACAAAACACAAACCTATATTTTTATCAAAGGACTGGATCCAATCCAAATTCAAAACCAACCTTGAGTGAAATACCCCAAATCTATATAAATTTTAACTAAAATACGTGAAAATAATACAGAAAACCACTATTTTTAAATGTTATAAATAAAAATACAAAAACTTCGTCTATATAAAGCTAATTATTCACAACTCTTAATTCAGTTTCTTTCTTATGTACAGTATATGTGTCGAAAAAATTAAAAAAAGTAAATTCTTAATATGAAAAGCGGTCACCATAATATGACATATTAAAAATTGAATTATGGTTTTGGTATTGAGAGTGACGAGCATGTGACAGATAATTTAAAAAATTTTATCCGTTATGTCTAAAAATGAGCCTTTCACGGATCCATTCACGGAAAAATGTAAACAATTCGATAAATTCCGTGATATAAGGTTATTAATTCCGGAAATATGAGCCTTTTATGGAAAAAAGATGGAATATAAAAAACGGATCGACTTTTTTTACAGGGATATGATCACGTGAAAATGAATTGACCTACAGATCGCACCTACCGTTAAGAGGATTTATTCCGATATCAAATTTCAAATTTTTATCACGATAACGGAAAAAATTCCGATTTTATTCCGATAAAAAATTACCAATTATAGTAAGAAA